>JAODAL010012601.1:0-94715 GCA_025379985.1 Phyllomedusa bahiana
TCCAAAAATTCCAAAAAGGGCATTGCGCTTAGAGAAAAGTATCTGAAAATATCAATAGGGAAAAATGATGCTCCTCACCCATAGAGGAAGAGTATGCCCCCGCCCTATGTGAGAAAAAATTGAGGAAATCCCACCCTTGACGACCACCCTTTTTCAAAACACTCATTTGTTTTTTTTTTCCCTTTTAAATAAGGTTTCAAAATAAGTCTTTAGTTTTAAAAAACGGCGGAATTTTTGTGGGGCTGGCAAAAACTTGATTTACACAATAAACATGACGTATAACAAAGTAAATTACAGAATAAACACAAAAAAAATTTATAATTTTAATAATTAATGCCCTATTTTTTTTTTTTTTTCTGTAAATTTTTGTGTGGGGGACTTGCAAGAAAGAGACCTTGACGGTCTTGGGGCTTGCATTAGGCCCTGATTAACTAATACCTCATTTTGATTTTTTTTAACATAACAATTTTTTGCCCAAAAGTACTGGGGAGCTGGGGGTTTTCTGTATTTTGTTTGGACACCCAAAACGTGCGGAAACCCACCCCAACGAATAGTAGTGGCGAAATAGGCTGAAAGCCAGCAGGGCACCACACGATCTGCTTTAAGGGCCCCCTTTTTGTATCGCCTTATTATATAAAATTATAATACCAGCAACCAAACCCCCTCAAAATTTTAAGGTGTGTGAGTGTTGTCTTTTCGGTTTTTTTGCTTTTGTGAAATCTTCCCAATATTATACGGGTTTTTTCGGGATATGTGTTAACATTTAACTGTAATGGGTCTAATTTTTCCCCCTAGTGGTGGGGTATAGAGCACTGCTCAGCAACACTGCACTTGTTATTTTTCCCAAGTAGCATAGGGGCCTTTTTTGCCTTTTTACTGGGTTCATTTTCACCCAGTCTTTGAGCTGGAGTAGGGCCGTTCGTGTTTTTTAAATACGAAAAAACTACTAAACTCCAAACATTAAGGTAGAGACACCTAAGATATATAACCCCGCATTCCACCAAAATCATAAATAATACTAACTATATTTAACCAGGGCTTTACTCGGGATCCGGGTACCTGCGTTCACACCAAAGGGGCCGAAGTTTTTATTATTTATTGACAATCCTTAGGGGGCATTTTTTTGGGTGCAATTTTTTTCCCTTTGAACCTACAAAATTTAGTAGGAAACGCACTAAAAAATGTATGAACTTGCATATTTTGGGGACCCTGGGAATATATTGGAAACCATGTTAGCAATTATTTCTATGCTTGCCCTTGAAAAATATATATTCAATTTTTTCCAAAAAGTTTTGTGTTTTTTTGGGTGTCGATTGTTTTTTGGTTTTCATTTTTTAAAAAAGTAGCATTTTGCAGTTATTTTTGGGTAGGGGCCCGTGCGGGTCGCCCCTTTTCGGGGTGGATCTCCGTTTATTTATGTGTTATTCCTTTGTTTTTTTGGGGTATATGGGTATTTTATGAGATCTTATTGGTCCCTTATTTTTAATTAAAATCAAAAAAAGTTTTTTTTTAGATATTTTCTACTTCCCCATTGGCATTAATATATAGTTTTCAGACTTTTTTATTTTTTTTAAATTACAGAAAGTGGTATTTTCTTTAAAGGGGACACTTTAAGATCCGGGAAAATTACACATAATACAAAGGATAACTTCACCTTGTTGGGATGAAAAACTGTTCTTTGTTGATTACTAAAATCTTTAAACCCTAAATCTTTTTATATGATAATACTAAGCCCAAGAAAAAGATCTTCAAAGCCTTCACACGTTTTTGTTTTTTTTTTTTTTGTTTTTTTTTTTTTTTTTTTTTTTTTTTGTTGTTTTTTTTTTTTTTTTGACCTGGTGTCCCCGTATACAACCACTCATAAATTTATTAAATAATTGTGTGGAACATCGCAACTGATTAATCTATTACTTTTTTTTTTGGTTTCAGCTATTGCTGAATATTTATTGTACTCTTTTCACTTTGGGTTTCTGTTTGCTTACTTTCAGTCCCATGACTATGAATCATAATGAAATTTTTGGTATTTTAGTTGGGGAATTTCCCTTTTTCAGTAAAAAACAGTCTAATCTTGGTACTATATCTGGGTAACTGCTACAGAGCAAATAAAAACATTTTTAAAAAAAAGATTTTAAACATATAAATTTACTTTGCAACTCGTCATAACTTCAATTTAAAAATAATGAAAACAAACGAAACGTTTTTTTTAGGACACAAAAAGCTGGGATACCACGCTGTTGGTTGGGGAGAAAAAAGTATGCAAAAAGCAAACTATGTCCCTTTTTTACTAACGCTTTGACCACTGTATTCAATAAATACCAAATATATGTTTTGGGAAATGTTTTGTACAACCAAAAGACAAGTTTAATGTAACAACAAAACACTGTAGAACCGGGCCCTTTTTCCACTTTACCTCTCTTAAAGGGGATTTTAATGTTCAGCTTTTTAGATCTTTTTTTGATTCAAAAATAAAATTGATCTTTAAACAATATTAATATAATAGAAAGACTACACTTCTTTTGCTTTTAATCCATTCTTGGTTTTGGGTTCAAAACTGCATCAAAAAGCTGACGTTGAACTCACCTCTACTGCCCTGAAGAAAAAAGTGTCGAAAAAATCTATAATTAATAAAAAGAAAATACTTTTTTTATAGAATTTTGTATGACTGAGACAAAACTTAAATTTAAAAAGATTCATGTTAGAACACAGATCCCCATTATGACAACTTCATTGCTTAAAAATTATGTCCGAGAGAAAAAAGTGACTTACTTTTTCCCACCGCTTTCCCGCAGAAATAAAACTAGGGGGCCAGCACAAACGTTTTAAAGTACGCTGGCAAGACTACTTCAAAACACCCCCCCCCTTATAAAAAAGCTGCTATATGCCCCAAGGGTCCTTGTGAACTCACTTAAAGCTTTTTCTGGCTTTTCTAAAAAATTACATAGCTGAGAACCTTTTATTCATCAAAGAGTAATAAATTTTTTCCAAAAGGATCTCATAGTTCACGGTTCCCGGGGTAGACAAAAATGAAGTTGATTTTGGGCAGGACTGTAGCACTTTTCTGTTTGTATCCAAACCTCATTCCCAAAACAGGGGAAAAGTTTGGATCCCTTTAAAATCCAGATAATATACAAAAATGAAGCATAATGAAAAAAAGTTTTCTCGGCACAAAGTAAACGAAGATTTGTCAGTACTGGTCAACAAAATTTTAAAACCTGCAAAGTCCTATAATATCCCTGCACAGAAACATTCTAAAAAATTTTGTCATTTTTTTATTAATTTTTTAAAAGCAAAATTTGATAAATAAAGACTTTAGAATCATATAAAAAATCAAAAAGGGGATTCAACGATGAACTTTTCGGGCAAGGGAGACCTTTTTCAAACTTCATCTGGACTTGGCGGTTATTCCTTCTTCCGTGGGCCGTCAGGTGGTGTGTAACACCGTCGTTGGTGGAACATTTATGCTCTCCAGAGTGACAGATTTAAAAAAGGTCTACACTTGACCGAAAACGTTCATCGTTGAAGTCGCTTTTTGATATTTTCATATGATTACTAAAGTCTTTATTTATCAATATTTTGCATTTAAAAAATTTAATAAAAAATGACATCATTTTTTAGAACTGTTTCATGTGCAGGTGATATATATAGGACTTTGCACGGATTCTAATATCCTGTACGACTATTACTGACAAAATCTTTGTTTATGAGTGTGCCGAGCAACTTTTTATCATTATGCTTCATTGCTTGTCAATATTGTCTCAGATCTTAAGGACTCCAAACCTATGCTGCCTGCTTTGACGTGAGGTTTGGATACAAAGAGCAAGTGCTACCAGTCCTGACCTAAATCAACTTCATTCTTGTCTATCCAGGAAGCCGTGAACTATGAGGTCCTTTTGGAGAAATGTATTACTCATTGATGAATACAAGGTTCTCAGCATATGTAATACTTGAGAAAAGCCAGAACATGTCTGAAGCTGAGTTCACACAACGTCCTTGGGGCATATAGCAGCGCATACATTTATATGCGGCGGGTGTTTTAGAAGTACGTGCTTGCCAGCGTGTACATCTAAAACGCTTTGTGCTGGCTCCCATAGACATTCACTTTCTCCGTTGCATAAGCGGTGGGAAGAAGTAACGTCACTTCTTTCTCTCGGCACATAAAACGCGTCGGTGAAAGTGGCAGGTGATCATAGCTCTCAATGAGAGCTAGAAATTACCGTATTTGTGGGGCATAATTCGGGGCATATTGCAGTGCAATTATGCGCCGAAATACTCTCTGCAATTACGGTAATTCATAGTTCTCATTGAGAGCTATTAATACCCAATAATACGCTCCAGGGAAAAGAATTGACATGTCATTTCTTCCCAGCACTTACATGTTAGGGACAGTCTAAACATACCCTAACACAGGCATCCTCAAACTGCGGCCCTCCAGCTGTTGGGAAACTACAACTTCCATCATGAATTTATATAATCTTTAACAGTGGGAATAATGGGAGTTGTAGTTTCCCAACAGCTGGAGGGTCGCAGTTTGCCTGCCCTAACAGTTAATGGATCCTAATTTAGACCCCTGCCTTTCCAGGAAGAATTTGCTGAAAATGATGAATTAAAATGACATAGATAAAGTTTTACTGTTTCCAAAGCCTCACAGAAAGAAATACATTGACTGCATTCTTTTTTTCTCCTATTATTTTTATAAACAATTTTACATGAGATTATGATTTTTCCTCCAGCTTACATGGCCTTAAATTAAATCTGTGTAGTAGAAGTGTTAGGCTCATCCTCCCATAGCTTAGTTAGAGGAACTCTGAGGCCTTGTCCCCAAGGCAAGGGTGTTCAGTCGGTTTTACAGACGGGTTTCAGATTTGATAACCATCTGTAAACCGATTGTCAACCCTTTACATTGATTTAAAGGCTATGTTCACACGGCTTATTCACGCCGTAATTGCGGGACGGATTTCGCCCGCAATTACGCATAGTTGCCAACTTTTGAAAATGAAAAAGCAGGAGATCGCTATGCGCGCCGCGGCAAAAATTTGCATGGACACGCCCATCTTGCCGGTATTCCACGCCCCTTCAAAAAGCCACACCCACTCCACCTAACTGCGTAACGGCTTTGGAAGAAAGCCAGGTAGATGCCCTTATAGCCAGGTAGTAGCCCCCCATAACCAGGTAGTGCCCCTTACAGGCCGGTAGATGCCCCCTCTGTAGCCAGGTAGAGCCAAATTTGTAGCCAGGTAGATGCCCCCCTTTGTTAGCCAGGTAGGTGCCCCCTTTGTTAGCCAGGTTAGGTGCCCCCTTTGTTAGCCAGGTAGGTGCCCCCCTTTGTTAGCCAGGTAGTGCCCCTCTGTTGCCAGGTAGTGCCCCCATTGTTGCCAGGTATTGCCCATCTGTTAGCCAGGTAGTGCCCCCATTGTTTGCCAGGTAGTGCCCCCATTGTTGCCAGGTAGTGCCCCCATTGTTTCCAGGTAGTGCCCCAATGTATGACAGGTAGTGACCCCATTGTTGCCAGGTAGTGCCCCCATTGTTTGCCAGGTAGTGCCCCATTGTTTGCCAGGTAGTGCCACTTTGTTGCCAGGTAGTGCCCCCTCTGTTGCCAGGTAGTGCCCCGTTGTTGCCAGGTAGTTGCCCCATCTGTTAGCCAGGTAGTGCCCCATCTGTTAGCTAGGTAGTGCCCCCCTCTGTTGCCAGGTAGTGCCCCTTTGTTGCCAGGTAGTGCCCACATTGTTGCAGGTGATGCCCCATTGTAGCCAGGTAGTGCCCCCATCTGTTAGCCAGGTAGTGCCCCCATCTGTTAGCTAGGTAGTGCCCCCTCTGTTGCCAGATAGTGCCCCCTCTGTTGCCAGGTAGTGCCCCCTCTGTTGCCAGGTTGAGCCCCCATTGTTGCCAGGTAGTGCCCCCATTGTTGCCAGGTGATGCCCCCTCTGTTGCCAGGTAGTGCCCCCTCTGTTGCCAGGTAGAGCCCCCATTGTTGCCAGGTAGTGCCCCATTGTTGCCAGGTAGTTGCCTCTCTGTTAGCCAGGTAGAGCCCCCTAACGCTAATAAAAATAAAATAATAACATCCACTCACCTTACCAGCTCCTGCCCGATCTCCTCAGCGGCGCAGGGGGAAGTGAGAGCAGCCGCGCGTCACTCCCCTGCAGCCCGCGCGTCACTTCCCCTGCGCCGCTGACCTGTATGTGCGGCGCACACACCGGCGCCGGACATACAGGGAGAGGAGGGAGGAGGGCGATCCTCCTGCCTCCTCCCCGCACAGTGAGACCGCGGGCGGGTGAGCAGCTGCTGTGGCCGCTTCACCCGCCTGTAGGAGAGGTCCGGTGGCGGAAGAGTAGCGCACCAGCGCTACTCTTGCGCCGCGGTAATTTAAAGGACCCCCGCCGCCTGCAGGCGGCGGGAGGAATGCCAACTTCCCAGGGAGGGAGAGGGGGGGGACCCCAAATAGCGGGACCCCCCCGCCAAAAATGGGAGAGTTGGCATGTATGCAATTACGGCGTGTGCTCCAGAGCGAGGGCGGGGTGGGGTAGCCGGCAGCTCGCCGGCCCCATAGACATTCATTATCCACAGCGCGTATACTGCCGGGATAATTGACATGTCACTTATCTCCCCGCTCACCATATTTAGCGAGCGGGGAGAGGAGAGGGAATCCATAATTCTCTATGAGAACTGTGGATTACCGTAATGACGGGACGTATTTCAGCCGTATTTTGCGCAGTACGGCGCAAAATACGGAACGAAATCCGTCCCAAAATAAGCCGTGTGAACATAGTCAAACAGAAAATCCGTGCAGCAGTCCATACTGCACGGATTTTCTGCCGGACGATTTTTGACTCTGCCGGCATTCCTAAAAACTTCCCCCACATCTTCCGCCATGGTTTTTGGGCAAAACATGAATATCTGAGTGTGAAGGGGGACAGCCTGAATCTACAAACCACAGACAAAAGCCACCATCCTACGTGCCAAAAAAATCCGACCGTTATTTTGTCTTTGCCGTGTGAACACACCGTATGGAAATCAGTGCTTCTCACGAGGTCAAATATAAGGACTGCCCCTCCAAAAGATTGACACATACTGTAGGAGGTATGTTACTAATCCTCTTGAACCTCTTTTTAACTAGATATTTAAACTTGCACTAAGAAACCTACTATATTGTCTCCCAAAAAAGATCTCACGGTTCCTATATTTCTCTTAAGGAACGACAATTTTGACCATGAAAATGTTGATGGAAATGTAGTACTTACTAATAGTCTTTTCCACCAAGTATGAAAATCACAGAAGAAGAGCAAAGATGGATGTAGAGCCAAAATACAAAATCTGATTAGCACATCCGTTTTGAAGAATAAACGTATAGGTGAACACTGTTGTGGCAGCAAAAGCTATGCAAACACAATACAATATCAGTAGCACTCTAGAAACACTAAACAGTCAAAGAGGACATAAGAATTTTTGGAACAGCGTTTCTGCTAATATGAAATATATGAAAGAACTTGAGGTCTCTAGTGTACACTTCTGATCAAAACTGTAAATGCCCACCTACTGCGGCAATTCAGGTGGGAAACCACCACCCCAATTCAGGTTGGAACCTACGCTACATGCTACCTCTAGGTGTCTGTTCAGGCATGTAGCGTAGGTTCCCACCTGAATTGGGGTCACCTTGCCGCGGTAGGTGGGCATTTACAGTTTTGATCAAAAGTATACACTAAGAACCTCAAACTTTTTCATTTATTTCATATTAGCAGAAATGCTGTTCCAAAAATTCTTATGTCCTCTTTGACTGTTTTTTAGTTTTTAGTGCTACTGATATTGTATTGTGTTTGGATGTAGAGCCAAACACTTACACAATAACAAAACAAGCCGATTTATACAAAGATCTAGGAAAATATATTCTTCATCAATCATAAGAATTAATCTGGTTAAGAATTGATTACCAGAAAGTATACAATATTATTGACCAATCAGACTTATTATACTTGGTTAGAAGCGATACAATTGTTAAAAAATGCAACAATCACTCTTTGTCCAATAAGTTCTACTCAGATCTTTAAAATGATATCAATGACTGAACAGTTTCTGACCACGCAATGGGACATCAGGCTGTACCTGGCATCCTCTGTGCATCAATTAGGCAATGTGGTGTGTGAAGAGTCAAAGGTTATGACATCATAAGTGGCATTTTACTATGTACACATTATACAACAATCCTTATTTTTGACTTATTAAGGGGGATATGTATGAAAACTGTCTAGATCTAAGACTTTCTTTGTTGCCCATAGAAACCAATCAGAGATCCCCTTTAGGGCACTATATGGAATGAAAGAGGAGCTCTGATTGGTTGCTATGGGCAACAAAGAAAGTCTTACTTCTAGAGAGTTTTCATACAGGTCCCCTTTAATATTTGATATATATAAAAAAAAAAAACAACTAAAGTACCGCATACGAATACCATCACTTCACAAATGTAACTGGAACAAAGTATAACACTTCTAGTGGTGCTTAAGTGGTGCCTGCTGGAGGGAAGTGGTATTGCAGTTTTTTTAATTATTTTTCCATTTTTATACTTGTGAAGTGTGATAAAAAATTACTAATCTTTTTGCTAGACAACGATGCAAGTGTTTGCAGAATAGTAAACGTGTCTGTACCTAGAATCTATCCTAAAATGTTGGTACAATTTAGCATATCTTGTTATAGACACATTATTTCTTTTAAACATTTATTTTGCTAAGGAACATGGCTTGAAGAACAAGTGAGGAGGCTTTATGGGAAGGGACAGAAGAACGGTGATGTAGGATTTTAGGGGGAAATTTATACATAATGTCGTTAAATATGCCTGTCTTAATGAAAAGTACGCTGAAGTAAAATGTGCCAAATGTTTTAAAGGGCTTGTCTCACTACATCGATTCATCTTACCTCAACCCTGTTTTCTTGGTCTCAATTTCAAATTCAGGGGTGTATTTACTGGCTACTACTGACCTGCAGTCATGAGCTGTTGAGGACAACAGGTCTGTAGCTATAGCAACCAGCACTGGCAGCCTATCAGGAGAGATCGAACAGGTCTGTAGCTATAGCGACCTGAGGAGCTGATGAAGCCCATACAAGAGGGGATATCTAGGAATAGGTAGCACACACATTGCAAAGTGACTTGTGTTTGCAAGTTCATTTACATAAAAAGCAATCCTTGTAGTAAAACAACCCCTTTAAGGCTTAATACAGTTGGTTCATCTTTCAGTGTCGGTACACTTGACTAAAAAATCTATGCCAACTATAACCTGAAGTTAATTTCTGGCGAAAATTTAGAAAAATGTATTGGGCTGTGTGAGGCCATTCCCTTTTTTGCCAAGTTTTGTCCACTTTCTAAAAAAGTGGCAGGCTCAGTGTATAATAGTTCAAAATTCTCATTAAAAATTTAAACTTTTTTACTCCAGAATATTGTCATAAAATTCATACATTTCCTCCACAGTGCAAAATACACCACACAATAGGTGGTATCAAAAGTTAAATAAGGATACAGATGCACCTTATTTATAATACATGCAAGAGCCACTGTGATAAAGCTTCCACCAAAGAGAAAATGTATTAGACTGTCATTTCATACATCGGTTTTAACTAAAACTGCCCAAGAGATTCGCCAAATATATTAAGAGGGGTATGCCTCACAATACATTTGGCACCTATTTCAGGGTCTTTGTGCCTGAAAGTATTATCTACACCAGCTATGACCTGGAGCAGATTTCAGCCATATTTTACGCCACTTTCTAAAGTAAATTCAGGTTACATAGGGAGACATGTATGAAACTTGGCACCGACACGCAAGTTCTAAATCGTAATAGAGGAGTGTAGAATATGATAGTATGTATGAAAATGATAGTATGTATTTTGCCACATAGAGTGTTCTGTGCCAAACTTTGTATGGCAGTTTTGGACCAAACTTTGCCGCATTCGAAAGTGTTGTGTCTAGTGCAGACTGTGCCAAGTTTGGGCATACAACTGTTCATACATCGATAGAACGGGGCTACGACTTTTTTTGGCGCAAGGTATGCAAAAAATAATGGCACAGAAATGTTTATACATGTCACCCATAGTTAGTACGGCTGAAAAAAGAGGTGTATATTACATGTAAGTTAAACCAAGAGAGGGGAAAGATGTGGATGAAGGGACTGGGTTAGGGAATTTTTAAGCTTTGTTTCCCCTACTGACACAAACTTTGAAACCCATGAGGCAAGAACCAATCTTCCCTAGAAGAATATTTTATTCCTGACCCATCAGAATAGTTCTAGACATCTTATACAGCTACATAAATATTAATATTATTTAGTAGTAAGTGGTTATCTAAGCCTCTTGTGAAACCCTCACCTGTTCCTGCTGTGACCAGCTACTCAGACTGGCTATTCCACAGATTCACAGTTCTCATAGTGAAGAAGGCTTTTTTTCTTCTGGAGACTGAATCCTTTTTTCACCGAGGGACATGTCCCCTTGCCTTTTGAGGGGGTTTAGATGAAAATAGCTTTTTACCATTCTTATTGTAGGGTCTTATAGTACATCTGCCCCACTATATTTAGTCAGTGGAGAAATACCAACCTGCAATATTTAGGGTTCGTTCACACGGCACAGTGCAAATACCGGTCGGAAATCCTGACCGGTATGTGCACTGTTTTGCGGCCGTGCACACGGCCACCGGGGGGCAGTTTTTCTCTGCTGTTTGCGGAGAAAAGCCCTCCCCCTTCGCATTAACATGTTCAGATTCCGCTCGAAAACCAGGCGGAAGAATGAATATGTTGTATGTTTTTCGGGCCACAGGCGGTCTGAAAAACCGCCCAAAGGAAAATCCGTGCAGTGGGGACCGCTTCGCGGGTTTTCCATAGCGGTCCATGTTAAAAGTTGTCACCTGGTTTACAGACTGTTTTCAAAACTGAAAACCGTCTGAAAAACCGGGTGAAAACCCATGCCGTGCCGTAACTCTCTGCTGTGTGCCTTTATTGTGACAACCAGCTCCAATTTGCTTCATATATTTGGCTTTGTTATCCATTATTTACCAGAGCTATTTGTCTATTAGCAATGACATCATCACCAATCTATCTGGATCCTGAGTGCATTAGATAATGTCTGGATGCTTCTCAAAGCTGCATTACTGTAAGGCTATGTCTCCAATGCAATGAAAATCCAAAAACCGCCGAAAATACGATCGTTCAGTCAGCCCCATAGCCTTTGATAGAAAAACCGACCTGTATTTAGCAACATGTAGTATAATACTCCAGCGCTTTGAGTTTTTTTGTTGTCTTCCCATATAATCAATTGTATAGGCCGACCACAAAAAACGAGAACCGGCTGCGGTATTTGAGCAAAGCGTGACAAAAACCGCGGTCGTGCATCGGGGAAAAACCGGTCGACCGGTTTTTTGTCCGATGCAGTGTAGACCGAGCCTAAGGTTAGGTCTACACAGCAATGTTAAAATGCCATCCAAGATCCAACAGCATTTTAACATCGCTGGACTGCGTTTTTTGGCGCAGATTCACGCTAAAAACCGCGATATAATAATATAGCACGATTTCTTCTTGTTAACTTGAGAAAACTGCCACATCCTGACGTGTTTCCCCCCTCAAAGGTCCAAAGGGGTTCCTCAGGGGATCAAAAAAATATGTGTGGCCAAAAATGTACAAGTGACCCACAATGGACTCCTTCCCAATAAGAATGGATTGGTGAAGCAATTTTTAAATACTAAATCTGCCGAGAATCCAGTGCTGTGTAGACATAGCCTAACACAAACAGGACCTGAACAGGTAAGAGGTGGATCTGACAGTGTGAGGACTGCTCATTTGTGTCTGTTATCCTTAGCAGTGACATAAACAGCATTTTTCAAAGAAGCCTAGATCACACTGTATCACAAAGATAAGACTTACAGTCAGTGGGTACCATTAAAAAGGTGGCTGAAAAATCTGGAGTGCTAAGGAAGTTAAAGAGCTTGGCCAGAGTACTTTAAAATGAAACAGTGAGATACTGCTGCCCAATAAAATGCAAAAAACATCCAAACCTGTACTCACCTCCCTCTTTTGCTCTGTTCCAGAGCTGGCTCTCCCTGGTTTTCTGTTAATTTCCTGTCTTCTTTCAAGAGGGTAGTCACTGCTGCAGCTGCTGATTGGCTGAAGTGGTCATGTGCCTCTGCTTACATCACCGACTGAAGCTATTCACTTCCAAATGGAAGTGACATGGAATTGTCACATGACCGCTGCATCGGTAACTTTCTTCTCAAAGGAAGACAGGAAGTAGACGCAAGACCGGGGTGAGCCGTGCTGGAATGGAGGTGAGAAGGAAGGTGAGTGTTGAATTTTTTAATAAATTTAGCAGCAGTACCTTAGTATTTAATTTTTAAACAAACTGGGCAATCCCTTTAAATAGTCTATCCATGCACGAAACTTCTCAAATATCACACAGCTGCAAACCTAGTGGTATAATGTTACCATAATCCGTGTCAGAGTCTAAGAGACAGCTAAAGTGAACCAGGTAGGTGTCCTATCTGAGACCAGGATTTGACAGAAACTGAGCTCTGGAAAATATAGGTATATATGATTTATGGCAGGAATTCAAAGTAAAAAGCAGAGTAAATACTGACAGGACTTCTGCAAGAAAAGTAACAGTCCTGCTTACCCCACCTACAGACAGTGATTGATGGCTTTTTCTGTACACATATTTAAACAGGAAAAGTTGTCAATCACCGTCTGTAGGTGGGGTAAGCAGGACTGTTACTTTTTGTTCTAGAAGTCCTGTCGTATTTACTCTGCTTTCTACTCAGAAATCGTATCTTAAATAATAGAAACCTATACATCACAGAGCTCCGATATCATATTCTGTTAACAAGCTGGGTAGCATAAACCACCTGACAGGTTTGCTTTAAAGGGGTTTTGCCAAGAAGTGATTTCCTCACCTAACAGGCTGATACTCTGATCTAAAGTCTTGAGAAAAGGGGCGTTGTGTTTCCGTGTTTAAAAAAACAAGTACCTCCTCTGTGATGTCATCGCTCCACCTCCCATGCACACTCCGTAGGCTGATAGTCTCTGTAGTTGAGGAAACATTGTTTGACTAATCCACAGAGGATAACTGTATTGTGCACAAGCTCTATGGGTTTTGTTTCTCCCTCTTATCTGCTCAGAAGAGAGATAAGTTCCAAGCAGGCAGCTTCTTTTGTTCCTTCATGGACTGCTGCGGGGGGGGGAGGGTTGAGCAGGGATCCAGGGAGTATCTGCATGTTTACTCAGATAATTACATTACAACCAGTGGATTCTCTATACAAAAAAGACACACGCTCTTTTCTCCCACTCCCTTCAAAACTCGTTCATGTGCCCTGCCATCAGATAAAAAGTGCAAACAACGTAAGCGTGGCCAGATCAGCTCCTGGTCCTAGCTAATGTTAACAGTCAGGAAACTAAGGGCATGTTAGTCAGGCTGAAGCTCTCACAGGCTACACTTTTTACAATCACAAAATATTAGAAAGTGATTAAAACCCATTTGGAGGATCCCACGTCAACATTAGATCGTGGCAAAATACCTTTAAATAAAAAACACTTGCTGAAGGTTGTTTTTTTAAAAGTGCACTAGTGTTCTCCAATGAAGGGAACAGCACTTCTGTACATATCGTGCAAAGTCAATTTATGAGTGTTGTTGTTTTTTTCTTCAATTACATAGCCTTTATCTATATATGCTATTTTAAAGAAGTTCAATTGTAGCCAATATCCACATATGTTAAGAAAAAAATAGAAAATCAGCTTTGTTGTTGTACAAGCTAAATGGCAAGATGAGATTCCTATGTACTTAAGGGCAAATATCAATGTGTTATAACATATTTTGTTAATTATAATAAAAATTGCATATGCATACCTTGTTCTTAGCCGATCACCAATAGAGCTGGTCCAGTTTCTGAGAAGACCAAATATTGGGCTTTCCTCATACTGCCTTGTGTACTGTGCAAGGAGTTCTCGAACTACCACCTGTAAAACAAAGTTTTTCACTAAAATGAATCTTGTTGACACAGAGCTGAGAAGTCCCCTTATTACCATACTGCACAGGGTTACTGCATATAACACACTTTTAGGAACATTGCATGGGTGAGTAAACACAGGTCTTAGTTACAGTAGTGCATGGGTGAATAAACATAGATCTACAGACTGCAGATGATATCTTCTTCAAACAAAACCAAATGAGAGCTATAGTTAGCTAATTTATGAGCTTTCAATGGCACAGTGAGAACCTGTTCAGATACAATCTCAACTAGAACTTCAAAAGTTTTAACTTTCATTGCTTACCTTCCCTATCTAATAAAAATGTCTATTAAAGGCCATACTTAAAGGGATTTTCTGACCATGCAGTTTCACAGACCCACAGCCAGCTTTAGACTCACACTTCTTGGTCAGGTTGTGGGTGGTTATATAGCGGTGGTTCACACATCAGCTCTGCTGTTCCTAGCTATTCCTGTTGATTTAGAGAATGGAATACACAAGGCTACAGAGCTCTAAAAGGATGAAAGCTTGTCACTAACCCCTTAGGGACCAAGGTTTTTTTTTTGGTTGACACGTTAGCTTTTTCCTCCTCGCCTTCCAAGAGCCATAACTTTTTTATTTTTCTATATAGACATATGAGGGCTTTTATTTTGTAGGACAAGATTTACTTTCTAATGGTGTCATTTACTATAAAAATTCTAAGTGGGTCAAAATGTGAAAAAATTTACTTGCGCCATGTTTAAGTTTTTTTCTTTACAGTGTTCACTCTCTGGTATAAATGAGGTGTTCTTTGTATTCTCGCAGTTATGATTCTGGCAACATCAAATATGTAGGGTTTCCATTATGTTACAGTAATCTAACAGCAGAAAACGAATCCCGCACACCCGTAGGTGGAAAGATCATTAAAATCCAAAATTTAATTCCAGTACATAAAAAAATTTAAGCAAAGAAAAAAAGAATAGACATGTCCGACATCATTCCTGGCTAAACTAACGCGTTTCGGACAAAATAGTCCTTATTCATGGCATGATCAAACAAGAAAGAGTAAAACCTTGAAAGCCCTGGCAAACTAGGTCAGAATCTCAAACAGGAAAGGGAGGTGACATCCCCAAGTTAACAAACCAAACATTATCAAACATGAACAACAAAGTTTACATATACCAATACACCAATATATATCCAAAAACTTAGTATAACTTGTCAAAAAAATGATAAGTAAAAATAAACATTGATTACAAACTAGACTATATGACATATGCAACAAAAAAACATGTGCCAAACAAAAAAAAATTCACATGTACCAATACACCAATATATATCCAAGAACTTGGTGTAACTTGTCAAAAAATGATAAATGACAATAAACATTGATTATAAACTGAATTAGGGTATGTTCACATGGCGTATAGTACACACCGCAGTACGCCGTGTGTTTGGAACCACACACTGGTCAGTGCGTAATTCCACAGCACGGAGGGGGCCCATTGCCTCACGTTGTCAGCGTCGTGTAAGCGTCGCTAACAATTGACACGTCAATTGTCTCCCCGTGTGTACAATACGATCGTATTGTACTTGCGGGGAGATGACACGTGATCCATAGCTCTCTATGAGAGCTATGAATTACCGTAATTGCGGCGCATTTCGCTGCGTATAAAGCGCAATACGCAGCGAAATGCATGCTGAAATACGCGGCAAAATAAGCCGTGTGAACATACCCTTATATTACAGTGTGCAAAAGAAAAAATATGCCCCAAAAAATTTGGGGGGACATGTACCAATACACCAATATATATCCAAAAACTTGATGTAACTTGTCAAAAAATTATAAATGAAAATAAACAATGATTATAAACTGAATTATGTGACAATGTGCAAAAAAAAAAAACTCTCAAAAAATAATACATGAGATCAGATCTTAAATTAAGGCCAGATGGAAACTTGGTGTTCAACTTGAAGATCCAAAAAAAGTCTCTTTTAAATAAAATTCCATTTTTCACCCCCTCATTGAGAATTATAGACATGCTCAATACCACTGACAATTAATGTGTCTATATGCATGAAGCCTGTTCCTGGACAAAGGGCCACATGTATGAAACTGTTTAGGTCTAAAACTCACTCTTTTGCCCACAGTAACCTATGGGCAAAAAAGTGAGTTTTAGACCTAAACAGGTTCATACATTTGGCCCAAAGTGTTTCTCAACTCCAGTCCTCAAGACCCACCAACAGGTCAGGTTTTCAGGATCTCCCACAGAATGCACTGACAATAATTATATCACCTGTGTAATACTGAGGAAATCCTGAAAACTTGTCGGTGGGTCTTGAGGACTGGAGCTGATGAACACTGGTCTAGAGGCATTAGACATACTAGGGTTGCCACCTTTATGAATGGCCGTTAAATGTTCCACAATGCGAGCTTTAAGTTTTCGACTGGTACAGCCAACATATTTTAAATTGCATGCTGTGCATGTTATCACATAAACAAAATAAGGGGTTATATCATTTTTTATCATAAATATATTTACTCCCCTACTATCCGAAAATCGTTAACTGTGATACCATATTTACAAGTGAGACAACGACTATCCACACACTTGAAAAGCCCTAAATGTCATGTTTTTGCTGAATCAAAATTGGAAAATAAACTGGGCGATAGTCTGGAGCCTAGTGTCTGCACCCTCCTGGCTACACATGTGCAGCTATCCCTGGTAAAAGAATGTCTCATCCTGCCATAAAATGAGTACATTTTTGTGATTGATTGTGATTTCTGCAAACTGGTTACTGAAGGGAGTTGAAAAAATTATATTTTTGATCTCTTGTGTATCCCTGACTCATTCATCTGAACTTACTAAAGACTTTCTGGATCTACTTTTTACTTTCACAAATGCTCTGTTTAAGTCCACTCAGGATATCTCCGTTCTCGGAGTCTATGTTTATCCTCTACTTGCTGTTTTTTTAAAAAAATAAAAAAAACCGCATCACCTGAACATGCACGTTTTGTTCTAAGTTTTATGGTATGAGTAGGATGACTACTTTTGGCATGCAAAATGGTGTTGCCAGAAAGTTCTTTATGAAAAAGTGAAGTATGTACTTGTTTGGAGATAATATCCCCAATTAATTGAATATCCAAAAAAGAAATAGAATGTGTATTAGTATTATGAGTGAACCGTAAGTTAATGTTATTATGGTTGATATATGACATCCATTTTTCCACTTCTATGACGTCCCTATCCCAGACGATGAAGACGTCGTCTATATATCTCCCATACCATTTTAACTGCTTTTTAAAAGGGTTTTTGTTAGAATACACAAAGTCCTCCTCCCACCTGGATCGCTGTTACTAGTGGGGTACCACAAGGGTCAGTATTGGGCCCTATCCTCTTTAACATTTTCATTAATGATCTTACACAGGGAATACACAGTAGAATATCGATCTTTGCAGACGATACTAAGCTCTGTAAGTAATCAACACAATAGAGGATAATTTGTTATTACAAAGGGATCTGGATAGTTGGAGGCCTTGGGCAGGGAAATGGCAAGAGGTTAACACTGATAAATGCAAGGTTATGCACATGGGAAGAGAATCCATTACCATGATACATGTTAAATGGAAAACACTGGGTAAAGTGACATGGAGAAGGACTTGGGAATCTGGTGGACAGTAAACTTAATTGTAGCAGCCGTGTCAGGCAGCAGCAGCCAAAGCAAATAGGATCATGGGGTGCTTTAAAAAAGGGACATAGATGCACATATGAGAACATTATTCTCCCATTATACAATTTCACGGTTTAGACCACACATGTAATATTGTGTACATTTTTGGGCACCAGTGCACTGGAAAGACATTGTAGAGCTTTGAACAGGTACAAGGGGGCAACAAAAAAAAATAAAAGGACTGGGTGGACTCAGTACACCAGAAAGATTGGCAAGATTAGGGTTATTTTAGTTTAGAGAAAAGAAGGCTATCGGGGGGACATAAATAAAAAATGTTTAAATACATCAAAGGTCAATATAGAGATCCTCCCAAGTTTTATTTATACACAGGGATGTATCTAGAACAAGGGGGCATCCTTTCGTCTTGAGGAACGAAAGTTTCTCATAAACATAGAAAGGGATTCTTTACTGTAAGAGCAGTGAGACTATGGATTTCTTGCCAGAGGGACTGATCATGGTGAATTCAATAACCCCGGGTTCAAAAAGGGTTTGGATGCATTTCTGGAGCGTAATAAATAACAAGTTAAAAGTGACTAGGGTTCAGGAGAGGGGGTCATTGAATCCAGGGATTTTTCTGATTTCCAGATTGGGTCAGGAAGGAATTTTTCCCTAAAATGAGGACAATTGGCTTCTACCTCATTGGGGTTTTTGCCTTCCTCTGGATCAACACCCTTTGCACAACAGGCTGAATAGATGGACGATTGTCTTTTTTAGCCTTACAAACTATGAAACTATTGAAACCCACCATAAAAGATTGGCGAGGGAGGGGGAGATATGTACGAGCACCTCCTGTAGACTATGGACCTGGTGTTAAACCATTTCGTGATGGTGAGCTGTGCAAAAATATTTTTCTTTTTTTTTGCGTTGTTATAGTACTGTAAAAAAAAATCCAAATATTTTCTATTTTTGAAACTTGCGCTGCAGCACCATTATCTGCAACCAATAACTTTTTTGAACTTTCACCTATACACCCGGTGGGGGGCTTTTTTTTAGGCCTAAAGTGTTCTTATTATTGATACAATTTTGGGACAGATGCAAATTTTGTGATTACTTTTATGGGACCGGAAATTACCAAAAAAACACAATTTTGCCATTTGGGGAAATTTAAAAAGTCAGTGCGGTGGTACCAATTATTGTAACTTTTTTTTTTAATTTTATTTTTTTATTTGTAAAAAAGGTAAAAGGGGGGGGATTTGAACTTTTAAATTTCGTCAGTCCCCCACTTCCAAAATTTTAATTACATCTGTCCCCTAGTTTTCAAACAGATTATGGGGCATTGGGACGTTGTTCCATGTTCCCCAGCAGTAGTAGCTGTGGAACTCAAGTTCCCGCATCCCCTTTTTTGCCGGGGGTTCATTTAATAAATATACCTGTTTTCCCAACTTTTCAACAAATTCAAAATTAAGAACAAACCTATAGTCACTATCCCGTTTGTAACCCGGGGACTGCCTGTATTTTTTTTTTACACTTTTAAACATTTTTTTTTACTTTAACATTAAGTCCTCCTAGGGTGCTTCACTACTAGGGGGCGCAATCATTTATGAAGCCTATTGCATTGTATAAATAATGCAAAAGGGTGTACAAAGATGTCGGTTTTTTTTACTTCCGCTACTTCCCAAAAGCTCTCCACAGCGCTTACCCCCCTAATCTCCTCCCCATCTGTCTACCCCCCCCCCCCGCTTCTCCCCTAAAAGGACACAAACTACAGACCACAATCATCCGAACCCCCCATGCCCGCCTTTTAAAATTTTTAAGGCCCCGCACCCTTCCTGGGAAAATCCACCCCGTACCCTCAGGACAAACCCCGCCCGCATTGTAAGGTGTCCTGAAAAAAAATTTTCTTTTGGGAGGCCTACCAAAACCCCTAATTTTCTAACCCAACCTTCATCACACACATTTCGTCACCCCAACTAGGGCAACCAGGACTTAAACTGTAAAGAAAGTACTTTGTCATGGGGCAGGGGTCACCCAATTTTTTTTTTTTTTTGTAAACCACCTCTATTTTATGAAACAAGGTGGCCCATTGAAAAACTTAGCACTTTTCCCCCTTTGTTTCCCCCAGGCCCCCTCAAAGATTGAAAGCTTTTGCTAGCAAGCCCTCAACCTTGTGTCTCATCTGTAAGTAGTTCTCACTTTTGTAATATTGTCTTGTTCTGTCTGTAATTTCCCCTTTTAATTGTAAAGTGCTGTGGAATATGTTGGCGCTATATAAATAAAGATTATTATTATTATTATTAGGGAGTAGTAAAATGAAAAACATGGTGGAGATGGAAGCCTTTACAAGGCTTCCTGCCGCCATTTTAACCGATCTACCGTAAAAGTCGCTGTCCCCCTCCCCCCCCCCCCTTGTGGAGGCAGTGGCATCAAAATTCAAACAAATGAAAAAAATAAAACCTCACAAAAATGTATGTTGCTCTCGTGAGATATATGTATTTTTGGGAAACAGAGAAACCAATATATTAAGTAATTCCATTTTGTTTTCTAGAGTTGTCTCTCATTTTTATTTTGCCCCTAGTTACGTTAAACAGCCCAAGGGGCCCAAAACCCCTAAAATTAGGTGGATTTTTGGGGAATTTACTTAAATGGGGCAAAAACTCAGGCCAGATAAAAAACTAAATTTAAGTATGTTTGGGTTACATTCTTGAACGGAAACATACATTTCAGATGCAACATCAGCTCTCCTCTGGAAACAGTGAAAGTATACAACATTACAACAGCAGCTTACATAAAAAATAAATTTAGATATTAAAGGGATACTGCAAAATATAAAAAAAATATGTAGATATTAAAGGGACACTGCCATCAAAAAATAGTACTTTTATTAAAATCCTTATTTCTGGAAAACTTTTTTTGTCCCCCTTGGTGTCTTAAAATGTAGACTCTGGCTATTTCCCATAGAATCACCTTTATCTTAGAGCTCACTTTGTCTATTGCTTTTGTGTGTCTCTTTCTGTAATTCTATATTTGTTTAGATATAATCACTTCTCAAGTTGATATACATGGAATGCACTGCAAAAAAGCTGTTTCGCAATTTTGTGATCTAAGAATGTCTGTGTTAAAGTGGTTGTCTCATTACAAAGATAAGCTTTCAACATGTAGGGAACAGTAAATGAAGACTTTTCCAAATAGATTTTTTTGTTTATTTTTCTTGGTTGAGGAGATAAGTGATTTTATCAGCATTGAGTGCACCAAGGTTTCTCTAGGTTATCGACCTGCTCTGCCCTGCTCTCCTCTGCTGTTTGTCTTATCTGATGGCTGGGATGACGTCATCCCACAGGTGATAACATAACTGTCCAGAGCTTGAGTGTTATCTGATTTCACAGACTAGTGGCTAAACGATATGCTAATCACTGTCATAGAACCAGGCAGAAAGAGACAGGATGCATGAATAAAGTGTTTTGGGCTCTGAAACTGCATGGTGAGCCAACCCCTTTAATTTCTACTCTTTTGCTGTTTGCCTTAAAGGAGTTGTCTCACTACAAAGAACAGCTTTCAAAATGTAGGGAACACTAAGGGCCACATGTATGAAACGTTTTTGGTCTAAAACTCACTTTTTTCCCCATAGGTTTCTAAGGGCAAAAAAGTGAGTTTTAGACCAAAACCGTTTCATACACGTGGCCCTAAATGAAGATGTTTTCCAAATATATTGCTTTGTTCATCTTTTTTTGTTAAGGAGCTACAAATGATTTTATCACCTTCTGAGGGCTCTCAGCTTTCCCAAGTGACCGACCTGTGTACTCCTTCTCCCCTGCTGTTTGTTCTATCTGATAGCAGGGAGTGACGTCATCACACAGGTCACAGCAGTGTGAGAGCTTGTGTGTTATCTGATCTTTCAGACAAAAGACAGTAATTACGCTACTGTTTACATTAGCTCAGAAGCTTCTATGGAAGTCAGAGAAGGTAATTTATTTAATCTAGACTAATAAACATAATAAACAGAGAAGTCTGAATACACAGAGCTCCTATGCTAATTACAGACAGCTTGACCAGGAAGTGACAGAGCAAAGCAGTATTATTTCATTCATGCATCCTATGAAACTTTGAGATGAGACAACCCCTTTAACTTCACTTTCAACTTTTAGATTATTGGAAAAAAAAATTGTGAAATTTAAAAATAATTGTGTTGATTCTTAATTTTCAAGTCCATGTTTTTTTAAACTACTTATTTTATTATATGTTTTATATTTGCTGTAATAATAAATACCCATATAGCTCTGGGACCTTTGTTTGGGCCCTTAAAACCATCAGCTGCATCAATCATTATTGCTGGTGATGACAATCAGCTACAGATTCCCTTCCCTTGTTTTGCTGCAGTCTTTTTCCTGAGCATGTCATTATAGCATACAAAAACTGTACGTAGCTAGGCTTTCCTTCACCATGGGCACAGATTTACTGAGGCAGTCGCTCACAATGCATTACAATGAGTACAATTTAAGTTTAAAATAAAACATCAATGGTTCTGCTTTATAGCGCACATAAATTATACTCTGTAACATATACATATATAAGGAAACACGTAAACCAGCAAAACCAGCTCACCTGAGCAGCATACGAGGGGCATGAAACCATGATGAATCTGAATCAAGATGAAGAAGCTGTTCCAGCAATCCTGTATACAAAGGATTGTAGATAAATCATCCAAATTTATTGGTTCACATTAAAATTCAAAAACAGAGCACAATCCTTTAAGCCATAAACACAGGAAATCCACTAAGGGCTATTTTTCTCAGTCTAAAACACGTCAGCGATGTTCCTGTGTGTATGGCTGGAGTAGTCCCACTACAGACATTAATGGCATATCGTTAGGATGTCTGATGGCTCTGTCCCACCTCTGGGATCCACCATATCTCCGAAACGAGCCCCGGACTCTTCCATAGACATGAATGGGAGTTCCGGCAATACTCGGCTACACTTGGAATTCCCATTCATGTCTATGGGAGATTCCCAACCACCTCTCGGTTCAAAATGAGAGATTTCGGGCTCGTTTAGGAGACAGGTGCGGGTCCCAGAGGTGGAACCCAGATCTATCACATATCTATGGCATATCCTAGCGATATGCCACCAATGTTTGTAGTGAGACAGCCCCTTTAAAGGCTTGTGCTCGCTTTTTGAATTTGAATGTGAACCCATAAACTTGGATGTTCTATCTACAAGATTGCTAGAACAACTTCTTTCATACATACAGATATAGTACTGCTCTACTGTACACAATAATTTTACTGTTATGATGTACACATACATTGTACCGCTATTCTGTAACAATAAATAGCACAGATATACAGTGCCTTGCGAAAGTATTCAGCCCCCTTGAACTTTACAACCTTTTTCCACATTTCATGCTTCAAACATAAAGATATAAAGTTATAATTTTTTTGCGAAGAATCAAAAATAAATGGGACAAAATTTATTGGATATTTTAAACTTTAGTAAAAAATAAAAAACTGAAAAGTGGGGCGTGCAATATTATTCGGCCACCTTAAGTTAATACTTTGTTGCGCCACCTTTTGCTGCGGTTACAGCTGCAAGTTGCTTGGGGTATGTCTATCAGTTTTGCACATCGAGAGACTGAAATTCTTGCCCATTCTTCCTTGGCGCACAGCTGGAGCTCAGTGAGGTTGGATGGAGAGCGTTTGTGAACAGCTGGAGCTCAGTGAGGTTGGATGGAAAGTGTTTGTGAACAGCTGGAGCTCAGTTTAAGGTTGGATGGAGAGCGTTTGTGAGCAGCTCGAGCTCAGTGAGGTTGGATGGAGAGCGTTTGTGAACAGCAGTTTTCAGCTCTTTCCACAGATTCTCAATTGGATTCAGGTCTGGACTGTGACTTGGCCATTCTAACACCTGGATACGTTTATTTGTGAACCTTCCATTGTAGATTTTGCTTTATGTTTGGGATCATTGTCTTGTTGGAAGATAAATCTCCATCCCAGTCTCAGGTCTTTTGCAGACTCCAACAGGTTTTCTTCCAGAATGGTCCTGTATTTGGCTCCATCCATCTTCCCATCAATTTTAACCATCTTCCCTGTCCCTGCTGAAGAAAAGCCCAAACCATGATGCTGCCACCATCATGTTTGACAGTGGGGATGGTGTGTTCAAGGTGATGAGCTGTGTTGCTTTTATGCCAAGCATATCGTTTTACATTGTGGCCAAAAAGTTCGATTTTGGTCTCATCTGAGCAGAGCACTCCGTTCCACATGTTTGGTGTCTCCCAGGTGGCTTGTGGCAAACTTTAAACAAGACTTTTTATGGATATCTTTGAGAAATGGCTTTCTTCTTGCCACTCTTCCATAAAGGCCAGATTTGTGCAGTGTACGACTGATTGTTGTCCTATGGACAGACTCTCCCAACTCAACTGTAGATCTTTGCAGTTCATCCAGAGTGATCATGGGCCTCTTGGCTGCACTCTGATCAGTCTTCTCCTTGTTTGAGATTAAAGTTTAGAGGGATGGCCGGGTCTTGGTAGATTTGCAGTGGTCTGATGCTCCTTCCATTTCAATATGATTGCTTGCACAGTGCTCCTTGGGATGTTTAAAGTTTGGGAAATCTTTTTGTATCCAAATCCGGCTTTAAACTTCTCCACAACAGTATCACAGACCTGCCTGGTGTGTTCCTTGGTCTTCATGATGCTCTCTGCGCTTTAAACAGAACCCTGAGACTATCACAGAGCAGGTGCATTTATACAGAGACTTGATTACACACAGATGGATTATATTTATCATCATCAGTCATTTAGGACAACATTGGATCATTCAGAGATCCTCACTGAACGTCTGGCTTGCGTTTGCTGCACTGAAACTAAAGGGGCCGAATAATTTTGCACGCCCCACTTTTCAGTTTGTTTGTTTTTTACAAAAGTTTAAAATATCCAATAAATTTCGTTCCACTTCACAATTGTGTCCCACTTGTTGTTGATTCTTCACAAAATAATTAAAATTTTATATCTTTATGTTTGAGGCCTGAAATGTGGCAAAAGGTTGAAAAGTTCAAGAGTGCCGAATACTTTTGCAAGGCACTATAGTTTGAGCATATATTACAATGTTAAATAGTATGACTAAGCCATACACAATACATCATACAAGTGTATTACTTCATGGTAAACATAAAAAGAACATATTAACCATGCACATTTATAACCGCACTATGCCATACACATAAATAGTCACATTATACCCCTGCACATACATGCTTATGTAAAAATGTGCATATGTGCTTGTCAGCAGGCCGGCCGGCACTTTTATAGTGTATGCAGTAGTAAGGTATGAAGTCCTGAATGGAACATCCTCACTTACTGCCCTTCACATAGTAGTAAATGTATAGAACACACAAATACATCCCTGAGCTGGTGATCCAGCTACCAAAAAAGCTGCAGCATCTTCTTTGCTTGTCAGGACTGGAAGAGGTATGTTCCATACCATCTTCTTAGTTAATGTGTAAGTGGAGCAGCATGGTCGTTAGCATTAGTGGGGTTTTTTTTCCTTTTGTTTTTTTTTTTTTTCTGTGTTCTTAATGCAATAATACTAAAGTAATTATTCTGTATTTTGGGGTGGACAACAAACTTCTTCTATTTCCACATCATTGTATGAGTTTGGTCCAGACCTTCTTTTCCCACGCCCTTCCCCATTTGCTGCATATATGGTAAGCTAATTTTTCTTGTTCAGCCGGATGGTTGTGGTTCAGAGTAGCGGTCAATGTAAAGAATATTTTTAATAGCAGCTTGGGGGAGGGTTACAACCATTAGTACATGTGGGTGGGATCTGATAAACGGTTCTGAGCAGGCAGTGAAGAGATAGCGTCAGGTGTTATAACGCGGTGTGCTGCCCACACTACAGAAACAGAGAACAGAAACTAGAGGGAATAATATATAAGAAAAATATTTTTTTATAATATTTTTTTTTATTGATTACTAGCATAAAACAACCTCACTATGCGTATTCCTACTTTGTGGCAGAACACACTACATGGGATAACCCCTTAAATAGTTTATCATCTTACATGTAGCTTTCCACTGTGTGATTGCAAGAAAAAGCAGTCAATAAAAAGCGAACCACAACCAAGGTATAACAGCAAATTCACACAGAGCAGTTTTGATGGTTTCTTTAACCAAATGAGGAGCTGATGCAAAGAAGAAGAATTTAAGTTTTCCCACATCCCTTTTTTTCAGCTGTACCTATACAAAAAGCAAAACAAACTGTACTATATTGTGTGAGCCAAAGCAAGAAGCTCAAGGAGTCCCTGCAACTCTGTATAGCACCGTATTTTAGAGATATTCTGCCCTAGAAGCATTGGCCCTGTAGGTCCTCTATACCGCACCATATTACAGAGATATTCTACACTAGAAGCATTAACCACGTATGGTATAGTGCTGTATTACAGAGCTATTCTATTCTAAAGCATTACCACTCTGTACAGTGCCATATTACAGAGATTTTCTCCTCTAAAGCATTACCCCTGTATGGTGCTCTGCTCACTGCAGTATTACAGAGATATTCTCCTCTAGAAGCATGTCTACTGCATGGTTCTCTATACGGCACCATATTACAGAGATATTCTCCTCTACCAGCATTACTACTGTATAGTGCTCTGTACAGCAACATATTACAATGATATTTTCCTCTAGAAGCATTGTTCCTGTAGGTTCTCTATACAGCACCATATTACACAGATAGTCTCCTCTACAAGCATTACTACTGTATTGTGATCTGTATAGCGACAATATTACAGAGATATTCTACACTAGAAGCATTATCCACGTATGGTGTAGAACAGTATTACAGGGCTATTCTCTTCTAAAGGGTTTTCTCAGTATTAGAGATATTCTCCTCTAGAAGCATTACTACTGTATGGTCCTCTATACAGCACCACATTACAGAGTAGGGGCGTAACTACCGGGATAGCAGGGGTAGCAGTTGCTCCGGGGACCGTACGCTTAGGGGGGCCCGCGCCCCGGGGCAGCTGCTACCGAGTCCGCTACCCCGGTAATGCCGCTCCTGGGCCCGCCGGCAGTGAACTTAACAGTTCACTGCGGCGGGCGGGGAGCTGCGAGGCCCGGCGCATCCTGCCTCTGAACGCCCGGGCCCTCCGGCCCTAGCATTCAGAGGCAGAGCTTCCCTTGGAGATAGCAGAACGGAGCGCCACTCGCTCCACTCTGCTACTTCCCCTGCCGGCGCTCTGTGATCATGTGGGCGCGCGCGGTGACGTCACATCACCGCGCCGCTCGCGCTGAGCGCAGAGGCTGCAGGGAAAGCAGCAGAGCGGAGCGAGCAGCGCATCGGGGGAGCGTGGACCGAGGTAAGTAAACTATTTCTTATTTTACCTGCCCCAAAGCCTGCTGTATACCCCCCAAAGCCTGTGTATACCCCCCAAGGCCGCCTGTGTATACCCCCCAAGGCCGCCTGTGTATGCCCCCCAAGGCCGCCTGTGTATGCCCCCCAAGGCCGCCTGTGTATACCCCCCAAGGCCGCCTGTGTATACCCCCAACACCGCCTGTGTACACCCCCAACGCCGCCGGTGTACGCCCCCAACGCCGCCTATGTACACCCCCCTGCACCGCCGGAGTACCCCCCAAGCCTGCCTGTATACCCCTCTAGCCTGCCTGTATAGCCCCCTAAAGGCTGCCTATATAGCCCCCTAAAGGCTGCCTATATAGTTCTAAGTCTGCCTGCCTGAATAGCCCTATAGCTACCATGAAGCCTGTCTGCCTATATAGCCCCTATAGCCCCTTAAAGCTTGCCTACCTACATAGCCCCTGAAGCCTGCCTGTCTACTTATATGGGGCCCCTTTAGCTATCTAAACCCTACCTATATGGCCCCTATAGCCCACCTAACCCCTGTCTACCTGTATGGGGCCCTATAGCTACCTAAACCTGCCTTTCTATATGGGCACTCTATTGGCTACCTAAACCTTGCCTATTTGGGGCCCCATATATCCTATCTAATCCCTGCCTGCCTAAATGGACCCCATATAGCCAGGGGGGCAGGTGCTGGAAAAGTCAGGATTCTAAGATATTTGTGTCTAAATCTGCAGGGACAAGTGGTCAGGAGATGTCATCATGATGGCGGACTGGACCGGATGCAGAACAACCGGGGAAAGTCAACGACTCATAAGAGAGACGTCACCTGTGAGTCACAAGATGTAACTACACTGTAATCACTTATATGTCTGTGTACACTGATATCTACCACTATATGGTCACTATATGGTGGTTATATACAGTCTGTAGAGCCTGTGTACACTGGTATATACCACTATGTGGTCACTATATGGCGGTACTATTGGTCTTTGTGTACTGATCAGTAATAGTGTAGGAATATTATTCAGTCACTTTGTGGTGGTAATTTGTGGTCATGTTCCGGTGGTATAATTAGGTCCTTATGTAGCAGTGTTATTGGTAATGTTGGTTTTGATATAGTGGATTTGTTTAGTAGAAGTATGATGGTGATATGTAGGGTGAGGTATTTGCCCCTTGTATTATCTACATTATCTAACAGCATGTCCTGGTACATGGTTGTGGTCAGGAAGGTGGGCGAGGGGGTGGGGGCTAGGGGGGCCCTATCCAAAAGTTTGCTTTGGGGCACTGGCTTCTCTAGTTACGCCCCTGTTACAGAGATATTCTCCTCTACAAGCATTACTACTGTATGGTCCTCTATACAGCACCATATTACAGAGATATTCTCCTCTACAAGCATTACTACTGTATGGTGCTCTATACAGCTCCATATTACAGAGATAGTCTCCTCTACAAGCATTACTACTGTATGGTGCTCTCTACAGCGACATATTACAGAGATATTCTCCTCTAGAAAGGTACCATGAAAAACTACAGAAATATTCTCCTCTACAAGCATTACTACTGTATTGTGATCTGTATAGCGACAATATTACAGAGATATTCTACACTAGAAGCATTATCCACGTATGGTGTAGTATAGTATTACAGAGCTATTCTCTTCTTAAGGGTTTTCTCAGTATTAGAAATATTCTCCTCTAGAAGCATGTCTACTGCATGGTCCTCTGTACAGCACCACATTACAGAGATATTCTCCTCAAGAAGTATTACCCATGTAGGTCCTCTATACAGCACCATATTACAGAGATATTCTCCTATACAAGCATTACTACTGTATGGTGCTCTGTACAGCAAGATATTACAAAGATATTCTCCTCTAGAATTATTACCCCTGTAGGTCACCTATAGAGCACCATATTACAGAGATATTCTCCTCTACAAGCATTACTACTGTATGGTGCTCTGTACAGCACCATATTACAGAGATATTCTCCTCTACAAGCATTACTACTGTATGGTGCTCTGTACAGCACCATATTACAGAGATATTCTCCTCTACAAGCATTACTACTGTATGGTGCTCTGTACAGCACCATATTACAGAGATATTCTCCTCTACAAGCATTACTACTGTATGGTGCTCTGTACAGCACCATATTACAGAGATATTCTCCTCTACAAGCATTACTACTGTATGGTGCTCTGTACAGCAACATATTACAAAGATATTCCCCTCTAAGAAGGTACCGTGTAAAACTCCAGAAATATTCTCCTCTAGAAACACTACTACTGTAGTAGTATTCTACACTAGAAACATTACCCATCTATGGTGTAGTGCAGTTTTACAGATATATTCTCCTTTAGAAGCATTACCACTGTATGGTGCTCTGTTCAGTGCCATATTACATAGATTTTCTTCTCTATAGTATTACCACTGAATTGTGCTCTGTACAGTGCCATACTACATAGATTTTCTTCTCTATAGCATTACCACTGTTTGGTGCTCTGTACAGTGCCATATTACAGAGAAAATCTCCTTTAAAGCATTACTGATATATGGTGCATTGTACCGTGCAAAATTACAGAGATTTTCTGCTCTAATACTGCTCACTGCAGTATTACAGAGATATTCTCCTTAAGAAGCATTAATAATGCATTGACTATTATACAGCACCATATTACAGAGATATTCTACTCTACAAGCATTGTCACTATATAATGCTCTTTAGTTTAGCAGAAACCACACTCTTATTTCTGAGTTTTGATAGTGATACCTTTCTCATCCATCAAGTTTATTTCTACATTTCTTTTACTTTGCACTTCCAGAAAGAAGATAAGAAAAGTTGCCATATTTGTCCACAGTGATTTCAGTGGAATTTTTGGCTTCAGTTCAGTCCTTTTTTTGTTCCATCATTTCAGTGGAAGAGTAACGGAAACATAAAATATGGTCAAAAGAATTCATTAGAATCATCAAAATTTTTCGCTTAATTTGACATTAAAGGGGTTGTCTCACTACATTGATTCATCCTACCTCATTCCTGTGTTCTTGGTTTCATTTTCAATTCAAGGGCGTGTTTACTGGCTTCTACTAGTCTGCAGTAGAAGCCAGGTCTGTAGCTATAGCGACCAGCGCTAGCAGCCTATAAGGAGAGATCAAACAGGTCTGTAGCTATAGCGACCTGAGGAGCTGATGCAGCTCATACAAGAGGGGACATCCCAGAATAGGTAGGACACTGTTAATGGACAAATGTTGGAAAGTGACTTGTTTTTGCAAGATCTTTAACATAAAAAGCAATCCTTGTAGTGAGACAACCCCTTTAAGGACAGATCCATTCAAAACAGAAACTAGTGTGAATAAAGTGTGAGATCAAGAAGAAGAAATAAATGTTTTACTTTTCTCAAACCATACGCTATAAAAATGAAATTAAACTGTGGTACCTTGGAAGCAGCTCAAGCCTAAGGGAAAGGCAGACCCTAGTATTTTCCAATGTGATTAACGAGAGGAAGTCCAGCCGGCAGCACACAATATCTTCCCTCATGATCACACATATCTCTAGGCCTAATAACCTCCGGATCATTCACAAACAAGTGTGTGACTATTGCCAGCTTTTTGTATACTGCATTTATCTGAACTGAAAACTTCAGGTTTCATGTTCCTTTAACTACAGTGTTTTTCTCAGTTCCTCCATCTAAAAGCTGTACACAATGCAATGACATCTTTGGTGTGAACATCCTTTCTTCCAGGCATCAGATTTCATTTCTGACACAAACACCCAGCTTTTCTTATGTGCGCTGTCTAGACAAGCGTCTGAAATGAGTCACCATGAATCACTCAGCTAAGGGTATGGATGCTTATTGTCCTTCAGCTATAGAAAATGTGTTTAGGCGCTGTCATGTTCTTGAAGTTCAGTTTTATACGTATTGGGCCAGTGCACAGCTCAACCTATACTATCCATTCTGCTGATTGCTACAGTGTGTTACAAAAATTGCAATTGTGTGCATTTATGTTGTAAGCCAACTACAAAAGACAGCAACACAGCGCAACAAATAGAATTATAATATTGAGTCACGACCATGGAATCTAAAAAATAAAACAGTATACCATGCACTATCTACTTTAAGGCCATGTTCACACGGCTTATTTGGCCGCGGATTGGAGCCGTCCTGCGTGCTGGATTTGCGCTGCAGTACAGCTCCAATCCGTCCCAGCAACTACGGTAATCCACAGTTCTCATAGAGAATTATGGATTCCGTCTCTCCTTACCGCTCGGCGAATCCGCCGCGGGGGGAGAAAGTGACATGCACACTATTTACGGCGCGTACGCGCAGTAAATAATGCAGTGTCTATGGGGCCGGCGAGCAGCTCCCCCCACCGCGCCCCCGCCCTGCCCCCGTCCCTTATTCAAGCCGTAACTGTGGGCGAAATCCGGCCCGCAATTACGGCTTGAAAAAGCCGTGTGAACACGGCCTAAAGGGACATTCCTATCAACATTTTTCTTTTCACTTATTGACAACTAATATGTAACTATTACATGGATTTTTTTATTGGGTGGTTGGTTTTTTTTAATATAATTTTTTTTTTTTAAGTTCCCCTGTGTACATGACATTTTGGTTTGTCTCTTTGATTTTCCTCTAAGAGCTCAGATAGCAAAGCAGTGACTATTGCTTGACGGTTCTTCTTCCAAGCCACCTATGGCCTGAAAGGTGTGTTATCAGCAGCAGCTGATGTTTGAAGAAACCCCCTCCCCAGAGCAGAAAAAGATTACCCCATTATCCTTTTATGTATTGCTCTTTTCATTGCCCTGGTTTAGCCTAATTTCATCTACCCCAGAACAAAACAGTAATCATTATATCATTACCTACTATTTGTAATGAGATACAATGCCTTGTGAAAGTATTCGGCCCCCTTGAACTTTTCAACCTTTTGCCACATTTCAGGCTTCAAACATAAAGATATAAAATTTTAATTTTTTGTGAAGAATCACCAACAAGTGGGACACAATTGTGAAGTGGAAGGGTTCAGACAGTGAAAGTTATCAGAGGAATTATAGACAATGTGGAGGAGGCCCATATAGGGGTAATTATAGAACATGGAGATCGGGAAGGAGAGTGGGGACAGGCAGAAAGAACTGGGTAGGATGGTATGGCAATTTGGAATCCAGACATCCCAGAGAATTTCAAAACCGTATGGACCCCATCTCCAATATGTCGTCATCCTCCTCCTCTGTATCTTCACTTCCTCCTCCTTTTTTAGAACAGCAAGGGGACCCAACGGTTACCTTAGAAAAGTAAATCAAACGTACAAGATGAAGGGAAGGAAAGGGGGAAAAAACCAAATAATTAACCTTTCTCAGAGATCTTAAACACAAGATGAAATAAGTGTACTTTCTAAGGGTCTGTCATTTTTCCCCCAAACTAAATACGTAATTTTTAAAGGGGTAAAAGACTTAATTTTTTTGTTCGTAAGTTAAGTGGTTTAAATTTTAGAAACAATGATGTACAGGTTTGTGGGAAAAATTGGAAATGAGTTGAGGATTTTTCTGGAGTGAAAGAAGAACATAAAAGGGGAAAATGGGGGGTGTGGACCAAAAACGGATTTAAATTAAAAATAATAATCTCCCCCCTAAAGAAATCCAAAATAAATTTTTTGTAAAAATGGTTACAAGAGATTTGAAGCACTCCGAAATCTAGGTCACAGGGGACATTTTAAAAATTTTCGAAAAAAAGGGGGTAAAGGGCAATAAATGCATTGGGAATCAGATGATATATGTGATAAAAAAATTCGACAAAAGGATGAATATGGGGACTAATGAATTAAAAAAAATGTCTCCCCTTGGGAAACGACTCTTGGAAAACAGAAAAGGTTTTAATGCCATTTTAACCAGGAAAACCCCCAAACCAAGCAAAATTTCCCTTTTTGGGAAATTTAAAAGAGAATTTTGTCATTAAGAGCGGGATGGGGACTCCTCCCAGGATGAAGCCCATTTCCGGGCTCCCAAAAAACCCCCAAGTTGCCCCCCCTTTTTTTCACTCCCAAAAATCCATTTATTATTATTATTTATTATTATTTTTTTTAAAGGGGCGCCTTTGGGTTCCAGGGCCTAACATTTTGAGGGGGTTACATACTTTTACATAAGCCCCAAAGGGTACAGTGATAAGGGTTAATGACAATTGGGCACGACAGGGAAGGGGACCCTACCCGCAAGGGCTTAAAATTCTACAAGGGGGGGGAAAGAGACAGGAGGTGAGGGGCGGGCCCATGTCTGGGGAGGAAGTAGTGACAAGTTTAGTAAAAGGGTTTTATAGGCAAGCCTGAAAAAAGGGTTTTCCCCCAGGTTGTTTTTAAAAGGCTGGTAAAAGGGTGGGGGGAGAGTCTGTTTTTTTTTGGGGGGCAGTGAGTTCCAAGGGGGGGTGAAGAAAGGGAAAAACTTGGAGAGGGTTTTGTGAGAGGAGCTGAAAAGGGGAGAGCAGAGGAGAAGGTCCTTTTGAGTGGGGCGGAAAAAGTTTGGGCGGTGAGGGGAATTTTTGGGGAATTTTAAGGGGCAGAATGTATGGAGGGGAGGGGGGGTTATGGAGGGGGCCTTTTTAGGTAAAATGGTTAGTAGCTTGAAATAAATTTCGCGGGGAAAAGGGGAAGGCCAGTGAGGGTTTGGGCAGAGGGGAGAGGCAGAGGAGAAAGCGGGGAGAGAGGTGGATAAAGACGGGGAGCAAAAGTTTAAAAATGGGTTGGAGGGGAGCGAGGGGTTTTCTAGCTTTGGGGGCCACTGAGAAGGATGTTCGTAGTCTAGGGGGGGGAGATGACAAAGGGCATGGACCAGCATTTTTTTAGTGTCCCAAAACCAGGGAATGACGGATTCGGAGTGTTTTTCAGGTGGGGGCGGCAGGCCCCGAGGTGAGGGGTTGGATTTTGTGGGTTTTTAAAGATTAAAACAAGTCTGGATTACCCCCAAAAAAAAGCGGACTTGTGGGGAAAAGGGGTTTTAAAGTGTAGAGGGCCGGGTTTACTGTAATAGAGAGAAACAGGGGGGAGGGGGGAAGGGAGTTGGATTTGGGGGAAAGATGATGAGTTCCTTTTTTTCCAAAAATTTCCCCCATCCATAAAGGGGGTTTTCCCCCTAAAGGACGCCCGAATTGGGCTTGGGGATTGACTCATTTACAACCCAAAAAATGGGATTTTATTTAGATCGGGGCCTTAAAAAGTTTTTTGTTTCCTTAAACCCTCTTATTTTTAGGGACACAGTAGGGTCTACTCTGAAATTGGAGGGGATTCATGATCAGGGGGTGAAGTTTTTGGGCCCCATGGGTTGGGGGGGGCACTATATAGCAGCATTTCCACACCCCTGGGGGGCCCACTAGCAGTGGAAACTTTTTTAAAAATGGGGGGAAAGGGGCAAATTTTTATGGACAAAAAAAATTGGTGCTGGTTTTTTTGGATTTTTTTTACTTAAAAAACAACTTTTTTCCTCTTCGGACCCAGGGGCTTTCCACAGCTCAGGGGTTAAAGGGTATGGGGAGCCCCGTGCTCCCACATGCCCAATCTAAATTTCCCGGGGGCTGGTGGGAGAGGACCCTGGTGTTCGGAGAGGAGATGGAATCCCTACAAAAACATCTTATTTTGGGAAGTTACATAGACGACTTTTTTTGGCTGGGGCAGGGCACGGGGGCGTCGTTTGTGTCATTGGTGGAGGCTTTAAATGATAATGAGACCGGGCTTAGATTCACCTTTGAAGTCCAAAAAATGAATCTCTTTCCCTGGCCCTTTAAGATTTTTAAGAGGGAAATGGTTACCCCAGACTTGACCCCCCGAAAGGGAAACGGTGACAAATAACCTTTTAAAAAGGGAAACTTATCACCCTATTTACCCTCAAAAGGGGGTTTCCAAAAAGGCCAGTACCTCAGAATCCGGAGAAATTGTTCTAGAGTAACGGATTTTTATCAACAGGCAGGAGACTTACGTGACAGATTCCTTGAGAGGGGGTACCCGATTTCAGTATTAAAACCAGCATTCAAGAACGCATAAACTAAAGATCGAATTAGTCTTTTGAACCCAAATAGTCAACCCAAGGTACAATCTACAGAGTTTAGAGTGATAGGAACGTTTTATAAAGGGAAAAAGAAAAAATTTTGAAAATCCCAAATAGACACGGGGATTTAAAAAACGACAAAGATTTGTCGAAAAAAACCCCCAATAACCTCTGGTAACATACGGAGGGGGAAAATCACTGAGGGACAGATTCGCCATAGCCACTGTGTTCCTCCGGCATGGCGGGGGGCATGGTGGACAAAAAACCTCTTGGAATTCCCCGATGGGGAGATGTGCAGCCTGTGACTCTATACTTCAAACAAAGGAATTTAAGAGCAATATGACAGGGACGACTTATGAGATTCGTGATTTTTTCAATTGCTCATGTCAAGGTGTGGTCTATTTTTTGTAGTCCCCCTGTGGGGGAAAACAAAATTTTGGGCAAGACAATCATCATTCAGATTCGTGCAGGGACATATTGGGGGAATCAGAACAGACAGAGACACCTATTTTTAAAACACTCTGGGGGGGAACATGGGGGGACATTTTGGGGGTTTTCCTTTGTTTCTTGACAAATAGAGCTACACTAAGAGGGCGATATTGATAAGAAGCTTTTGCGCAAGGAAACTGAATGGACTTATCGAATTAAATCTCAGAGCCCAGATGGCCTGAATGAAACCTTATATTTCGGTTGTTTTATCTAATCTTGGTTTGGAGACTCATTATGGAATAATTTTCTGTAGTATGATATTATCTGGGCGTGATGACCCATATAACTAAATAGTAGGATTATTTACGGAATTGGATGTTTATTTTTTTGTTTAACATATTGTTTTTTCTTTGGTTATATACTTTAGCACTTACCTTGTATGGGCTCATATTTCAATTACTGATATACTTTATTCATTGGAAGTAATAAAGTATTCAGTGTTCAATGATTGTTTAGGATTATGAATGAATCAGGATTGATTTATTGATTTGTTCCATTTCTCTAGGAAGCACTCAATGTTTATGAGGTAGCCTTGGACACCAACATTTCCGGACATACGTGGTGGTTGATTAGGGACGCGGAGATTGAGCGCTTCTTATCTGAGTTGAAGACCTGCGCAGTATGACTCCTATGGGAGAGACGCGTTAAGACGTCCTTAAGTATCTATAGTAACTTCTATATCCGGACATGCGCGGTGAGGAATTAGGAACGCTGGGACTGAGCGCGAAATTGATTACGGATCCAATATGGGCTATATAAGGTAGGAGAGTTGAGTATTCTATTGCGCATGGTGGGACATCATTTACCTGCTGCCGACGTCCACTATTTATCACATCACTAATTTATGCTGATTGAAGCCTGAGAGGAATCCCCTGATGAACCCCTGGGCATCTTAAGGGGGGGAAACGCATCGGAATATGTGGTACTAATGCGTGAGGATGAAGATCAGGTTGTATATGTTTATATCCATGTGACCTTGCGGTTTAAACCTGCATATACTTATCGAGTCTTACTCTTGCACATATAAACTGGTGTGGAAGATAAGTTTTGTGTGGTTATACACATTATATTTGCAGGATTACTGTCATTTTTTGGTCACACATATAATAGAATTTATGGATTTAATATCTAGGGACATTGTAGGCATTAAGTAGGGCGAGCCTTTAAAGGTTGGGCCGTCCTTGTTGGGACGATTACTCGACCCATGAGAGGTATATGACAATAGGGATTTTGTTAGGGGCAGGTAGTCATGAAAATTAGTCCCTGAGTGTGGTAGTGGGATTTGTTGTCTTTTTCACTATTGGATTCTTTTGAGAAGGCTATTAATTTTAATTAAATTAAATAAAAATTATATTTTAGAGTTTAGATTTGCTAGAAATATTTTCAGTGATTTTTAACAAGACAATGATCCCAGATATAGCAAAATCTACAATGGAATGGTTCACAAATAAACGTATCCAGGTGCTAGAATGGCCAAGTCACAGTCCAGACCTGAATCCAATCGAGAATCTGTGGAAAGAACTGAAAACTGCTGTTCACAAACACTCTCCATCCAACCTCACTGAGCTCCAGCTGTTTTCCATGGAAGAATGGGCAAGAATTTCAGTCTCTCGATGTGCAAAACAGATAGAGACATACCCCAAGCGACTTGCAAATCGCAGCAAAAGGTGGCGCTACAAAGTTTTAATTTAAGGTGGCCGAACAATTTTGCACGTCCCACTTTTCAGGTTTTTATTTTTTGCAAAAGTTTAAAATATCCAATAAATTTCATTCCACTTCACAATTGTGTCCCACTTGTTGCTGATTCTTCGCAAAAAAAAAAAAAAAAAAAATTTTATATCTTTCTGTTTGCAGCCTGAAATGTGGCAAAAGGTTGAAAAGTTCAAGGGAGCCAAATACTTTTGCAAGGCATTGTAAGCAGAACCTGTAAAGTGAGATTAGTCTGCCCTGCCATTCAGGAGTTTTATCTCTCCACAATCACAGCTAGAAAAGGATAATGTTATATGTAACTGCATAGAACTGCTGAAATAAAATAAAATACTGCCAAAAATATGAAAAAAAAAATGTTTTCCAGGAATATTGGTTTTAACAAAAATACTTCTTTCTTATGTGTTCCTTTAAAGGCTTGTTCACGGAGTATACACTCCGTGTTACAAGCGCTTTTAGGATCCGTCTTGGGGTCCGCATGTCGGTCCCCAAGACGGATCAACAATAAACAGTGAGATTATCACTGCTGTCTATGCCGAAAACGAAGCGGCGTTCACATGAAAATAATTGACATGCATGTGTGTCTTTTTATATAATGTATGTAAACTTCTGTTAAGGAACACAGCACACTGTCATGAAAAACACCATTGTTTGCACATGAGGATACAGTAAATTTTAGCAAATAAGCCACATAGAAGGTTAAATATTTTCTTATTCCGAGTCCAACTAAAGTTGGTGGAGGTGTCAGATAAAGAGTTGGGAATATAACAGATGATATTTTTCCAAGGCAATTACAATAAAAACAAAAACATGTACATAATAAAACATGTAATAATAATAATATCTAATAAATCTCCCCAATGTCTAACAGAATTCTTGTACTGAATTTTTAACTGATACAGCTTATATATCCACAAGCCATTATCACATACATAAATGTAGGGATACAGAGGCTTTTTCCTGACCAGGTTAATTACTCCTCTTCCTGACCAGGCCCATTTTTGCTTTATTACGTACATGCAAGTTGGTAAGATATAACACTTTCTCTTGTTTGGTTATTCTTCTAATTTTTTTCACCTTTGTTCCTTGATGCATAAGGCTCTATTTTTATGTACTGTTTACATGAGATTTTTTTACTCCTTTCCAACACAGATTTTTTATGTCCTTCCAAGAGCCATAACTTTTTTACTTTCTTAACTACACAAACATATAAAGGCTTGCTTTTTTTGCAGGACAAGATGTACATTTTAATGGTAGCCTTTATCATACCACACAATGTACTTTGAAACCAATAAAAAAAATTAGTTATCGTGTATCATAGAATGTGAAAAAAAACCCAGATGCGCTATTATTTGGGGGTTGACAGAGTTCACTGTGCAGAATAAAAGTTATCTTTACTCTGGAGATTGGTTCAATTCTGGCAATACCAAATAAATAGTTATTGTTCTACTACTACAATTTATTTTTTAATTTTATATTGCACTTGTCACGTCAAAGGAAGTACAGTGAGCCCTGACTGGAACCCAGCCCACTGTCCCTGCCTACTTGACGTGCTGCCCTAAGTGGCAAATTCCAACTGGGCGACAGTCCCTGCGCTGCTAGAGTGCGGGGGGCCATCGGGAGGAAGAAGAGTCCCACAATCCGGGTCAAAACCAATCAGAAACGTCAAGTCACAAATGGAACCAAAGAGAAACCTTAAACAATCTGGGGTCAAAAGCCAAACGGGAGCGAGGTACAAAATCAGAATCGTAAGACAGGGTCAGGAAACAAGCCGAGGTCAGGTACCCAGGTAAACGAACAAACTAACAAAGCACAGGTAAGGCAGCCAGGAGAATATTGCAGGCGCTGCACTCAGCCTGCAGGGAGTTTAAATGTGATTCCCGGATACCGCCCCTGCAGCTGATTGGAGCGGCCTCTGGGTCCTCCCATTGGCTGGTGCGACACGCCCCCTGTCCGGAGTGGCTCAACCTCTGTCACTCACAGAGCTGCCAGCAGAATGTGTATCAGGGTGGGGTCGCAAATCAGCTGTTGCAGAAAGTTGCTCCCTGCAGACCGAGCGCCGCCCAGCCCTGACAGCACTGACTTTTTCTGAGCCCAGTACATTTTTTTCATTTATGTACCTGTATGAAGGCTTATTTTTTTGTGGGCTGAAGTATAGTTTTATTGGTGCCATTTTGGGATACTTTGGGATTATGATTTTTTTTTTCACTTTGTTTTCAAATATTTTAGTAACATGTAGTAACCAAAAACACACAATTTTGGCTTTGGGTATTTTTTTCTACTCAGTTCACCGTACAGGATAATCTTATATTTTAAAAATCTGACTTTTACAGATGCAGTGATACCAATCATGTGTAACCTTTATGTTTTATTACGTTTAACAATTTTTCTTTAATTCTTTTTAAAATTAAATGCTTTCTAATTATTTAGATACTGCAGTCACGTTTATGGAGGGATTTAAATGGTTACATGGACAAGATTGGATTTACCCAACAGGTATGGGGCAGGCTCGGCCAACAATTACTAGCCTGAAGGACAGAAAGAGGTGGCGAAATTCTGGCCACATATCTTTTTGTGTTGTTTTAGCTACTAGGAGTACATAATAGCCGGTGGAGGGTAAGAATTTATACTTCGTGGTTACAATTTACTGTTGGTAGCACAATGAGCTTACTGGTATCAGTACTCATTGAGGGCACAAATAAGTCCATGATTGCTGGTTATACTTGGTGGTATGAGACATTCTACAACTTAACTTCAACAGTCGTGACACAAATAAAATTTAGGTTGTAACTAATTCCTTTGAACCTTACAGGAAGTGGGGCAGTTCTTATTTTTTCATGACAACCAGTAAGGGCTCATGAGCCAACCACCAAATTCCTCCAGTCCACACAGCCCACTTAAAACCAGCCACATCTCCTCCCAGGACTAAAGCTCATACAGACCTCAGGGACTTGGCTTCCCACAAGTTTGAATCTCACACAACCAAAACTGCATCTGGAACGGTGACTCCCAGAATTTACAGTCTCCCTACATAAATACAAACTCTCAGAGTTGGCTCCCCTCAGCACAGCAAACTTCACTCAACCAACTTATCTTCATTTTAATGAAATTATGGCCTATATGCACTATGCCAAACCAATACATCTGGACCAGTAGATTGTTAAAAAGAAAACCAATCCTAAATTAAAACAATACTGGAAAGATGTATGTGAGTTAAGATGGACGTGAGTTAATACAGAAAATTTGGAAGCTGCAGATAGAAGATGACCCTTTGGCAACTATTTTCCATTATGTTCTGGTCAACTCTGGGGATGGTCAGGAAGCTGAACTACTGTCTGGAAATAAAGGTCTACATATTACTCTTTTGGTAGCTAAAAAGTGCATTTTCAGGCACTGGTTGCAAGAAAGTAGTCCAGATAGGGGGGAAGTTCTCAGAACGTTGAGAGAAATTTTCTTCCTTGATAAATTGGATACAGGAAGATCCAAAGAGGGCTTAATTTAAAAAATTGTTAAAAAGTGGAGGAACTTTATGGAATTTGCCTTCACCGACCAGGAGTTGATCAAGATTATGAAACCTTTTGAATATACTTCTTTCTATCTAAAGGAGAAACTTGCAGGTAACTTGGGAAAATTAGAAGTTAAAGACTAGTGCTTGGAAAAAGAAATGGTGGATTTTCGATTTTTTTTTCTCTTTCCCCATTTTGGTCAGTGAGTATATCTGGTTCAGTTTGTCTATTAGCGCAATAGTGAACTTAGAAATAGCCAGGAAGGACTACAGGATGTTCAAGTTTTTGTTCATTTCAGTTTATTAGATGTTTTTCCTTATTTTCTGATTCACAGTTTAAAAAATTGTAAGACAAGGACATCTCTCAAACTTCTATCATACAAAGAAGTTCGGTATTCATGTGATGTCAATTAGATACTATTAAGAATGCATGACATTTTCGTTGTAAATTTGTCAAATAAAAATTGTTTAAAAAAAAAAAAAAGAAAAAGAAAACCAAAGAAAGCACTCACAACTTTTGCTCAGCATACCATTAACTGCCTCCAGCCCATTGTACTTTCTAGCAGACAAAACCGGGCCTAACAGTTATAAAGATAATTAGATTATCCAACTATCTCACACACTTCCCTCTCTTATGCCAAAACACTCCCATTCGTCCATCTTACAAGTACTGAGCTGACATCGGCATCTCTTTCAAGCAGCTGGCAGCCAGCAAGGTATTATTATCACTGTCAGCAAATACGCAAGAACAAGGCGGTGCTGGGGCACACTGCAACCTACTTGATCATGAAGCCTCGAACATGGGGACAGTTAGTTGGATCAAAAAATATAAAGAGGAAAGAAACGGTCCTAAAAAATAACTTTTATTAAATATATTAAAAATATATATCCCAATACTTCTCAAAAAACCTCTCAAAGAGCTGTGGGAGAAAAGAAGAAACACATGGGTGGGACCAGAAGGACATGCACAATCTGGCCCTACAACCCTAATATGCCCTTGTCTAAATCAGGAAATACAGGATATTCGCCCCAATAAGGGCGTTCCTATCCGCAGCCTTACCCTAATTTGAAAAAACCCTGTTATTCCTCATGGTCCCGTCCCAACATGTTTCAATCATCCAAGGTAATCAAAAAACTGCACAGACAAGAGGATCAAACACTAGGCAAAAAGAGAGAAGAAATGTAGAAATAACTGCTGAAGTCCAATTGGTCATTTAACCCTTTTGGGGCTTTGGTGTTTAAGGTAAATGTCCAAAAGCACTCCTTTTGTAACAGCAGTCCGTCCAAGTTTCCATGTCTTTGGGAAGGGAAGACATGATCAATACCCCTCCATTTGAGGTAAGGTATTTTTTACTTCATGTCATATAAACGCGGTATATTATGGTGGTAACTCACTGTTAGCTTCCATCAGGTATCTATTTATTTACATCTTTGCTTTACAGTCCGCAGCGATTGACTTATTAATATACCCTTACACTTGGTCCATAGAATATTTTCCGTACTGTCCCCTGATGATATTATGGATGATTGAAACATGTTGGGACGGGACCATGAGGAATAATAGGGTTTTTTCAAATTAGGGTAAGGCTGTGGACAGGAACGCCCTTATTGGGGCGAATATCCTGTATTTCCTGATTTAGGCAAGGGAATATTAGGGTTGTAGGGCCAGATTGTGCATGTCCTTCTGGTCTCACCCATGTGTTTCTTCTTTTCTCCCACACCTCTTTGAGAGATTATTTAAGAAGTATTGGGATATACATTTTTAATATATTTAATAAAAGTTATTTTTAAGGACCGTTTCTTTCCTCTTTATATTTTTTGATTTACGTTGGTCAAGAGGTTTAGTGTGCTATTAGCAAGGATTTGTTATGTACCCCCCTTTTTTCTAATTGTTATTTGATTGTGCGGCATGGCAGGTTTTCTCTCCAAGGGACCTTGTATGGATCAGTGGTCCCTGGAATCAAAAGATGTTTTTTCAGACAAGCCCATTATTCAGCCACAATATCTTCCGACTGTCTCTGTAGCATTTAAGGAATTAACTAAAACCTATAGGGAACAGGTAGCTTCCTTTTGGGAAGTGGAGAGTCTTCAGCATTACATTGAGCAGAAAATTGTCCCTCGGGGGCTGCGTATTTCTCTGACACCTTCAGGCCGCAACAAGTCTCCTTCCTTTCCTTCTAGGTGGGAAAAAGAGATTACCGGGTGCTCTCTACATCTAATGACCCTCTTTTTGGAGGAAGAAAAAGAGGCCCTGGAATCTCTTAATAGTAGACTTAAAGAAAAGATTGATCTTATTCAGAAATTCTCAGGTGAACCAGAATTTACAACTAAGGAAAAAGCTTTACAGGTGAACATTGAACGATTTCAACATCACCTTAAAGAACGGAAGCATCGTCAGTTTTTGAGGGATCTCACAGATTTCCGGGATAACAAAGCCTATCTGTGTTTGGGCAACCAAACCTCTGGTAAAGAGATACCCACTGACGTTTCTTCAACAGAAACTGAGCAATCTGATTCTGAAAAGGAGGGAGGTCGAAGACCCTCTAGATCACAGACCAGACCGAGGGGAAAGGGGGGAGAAGAGGCTCTCAGAGAAATAGGGGTAACGGACAGCGTTTTTTAGACCCGAACTATCAAATCCAACTGAGGGAACGAACCACTACCCCCAGTTATCGGGTATAGTTTCAGCCCCACAAGAAATAGTCTCAGATCATCAATTTGTCAGATAAAATCCTGACATCTGATGAGATGAATCTCTTACGTAAGGGACTATCATTTGTTCCGACAACAAGATTCAACCTGTTTACATGGACGAAGGACTTACATGGATTTGCAAGGAAACTTTATTGGAAAAAGTTCTTTGCAGCTAAAAATAGACGGGAATGCTCGGAAATGGGGATCCCCGTCGATATGCTGCAGGACGTAAGACTGCTGTTCGGATTGGCAGATATCCCACAAAACAATATTGGAAAGGGCCCCTGTACGAACTTGAGGACCGAGAGTAGCAAGATGCCTCCAATGGCGGAAGCCTCTTGTATAGAGGTGTTTTTTGGGCTTAGTTCTGAAAGATCTGGCCAACATAAAAGAGTCCAGATGGACCAATTACTTAAAGTCAGAACGGACAGCATTGGAGGCTCTATCAAGGAATCGTGATATATGCATCAAGCCCTCTGATAAGAGGGGCAACATTGTGATGTTGAATTGCCAACAATACCGGGAGATGTGTTTGGGTCTTTTATCTGATAAAAACTGTTATGCACGGTTGTTATCAGATCCCACTATGGGTTTTCAATTAGAACTAAAAAGTTTACTAACACAGGCAAAAGAAAGGGAACTGATTGATCAAGCTGAATATGACTTCTTATATCCACGTACACCAAGGGTTGCCCCATTTTATGCCTTGCCCAAGATCCACAAGGGGGTGTCTCCCCTGAGGGGTCGCCCTATTGTCTCTGGGATAGGGGCCCTTTGTCAGAATTGCGGTATACACCTGGATCACATACTAGCACCATTTGTTGAAACCCTACCATCCTTCGTTAGGGATACCACCGACCTACTGAAGCGTATTGAGGGTTTATCAATTGGTGAGGGTGCCTTTCTGGCAAGCATTGATGTGGAGGCCCTATACACGTCGATACCCCATTCATTGGGACTCAAGGCCGTGGAATTTTTTCTCTCCTCTAGAGGGTTACATCTAAGGGCACACAACAAATTTGTGGGGGATCTTTTACAATTTACCCTCACAAGGAATTACTTCCTGTTTGATGGGGACGTCTTCCACCAGCTGCAGGGTACAGCCATGGGCAGCTCCTGTGCCCCGGCCTATGCAAAACTGTCCCTGGGCTGGTGGGAGCCGTCCGTAGTTTTTTGGGACTCTCCCCCTTTGTTCTCTGACTGTATAGTCCTGTGGGCTAGATTTATTGATGACATCTTCATTGTCTGGAATGGCTCACGAGAAGAATTCACTCAGTTTGTACAAAACCTGAATGTGAATACATTCAATCTGAGATTTACCTTCGAAATTTCTTCCGATTTTTTGCCATTCCTGGACATTGGTATCCGTAGAGGTCAGGGTGGGGAGTTAACAACTACGATCTACCGCAAACCCACAGCCACAAACTCCCTCTTACGTTGGGAGAGTTGTCACCCCACACCCCTAAAGAGGGGTATTCCACGTGGACAGTTCTTGCGTCTTCGACGCAACTGTTCTTCCCTTGAAGAGTTTAAGAAAGAAGCCAGTACTTTGAGATCATGTTTTTTAGCCAAAGGCTACCCTGATTACATACTGAGGCATGCATACCAACATGCCTTGACAAAGAGTCAGAATGAGAAAACAATGATGCGTATTGTGGGTACCTTTGATAATGCGGCCCCTCAGGTCAGACAGATCCTAAAAAAAAACTGGTATGTATTGAAGATGGACCCTGATCTAGGGGATTATATTGGTGAGGCCCCATCGATATCATATAGACGGGGAAAAAAACCTAAGAGACTGTCTAGTCAACAGCCATTTTGTGAACCCGAGGAAAGACATATGGCTAACTAGACCAAAGGGCTTCTATAAATGTGGGGATTGCTCCTTTTGTGGCTTTGTGGAAAAGACAAACACATTCCTGGATGATACAGGTGGGAAGGTTTTTCAGATTAAACACTTCATTAACTGTAAGACCACATATGTGGTATACCTGGTAACGTGTACTTTTGGATCGAGATATGTGGGCAAAACCACAAGACAGTTGCGACGAAGGATTGGGGAGCATCTGGGTGACATTCGCCATCAATGGGACACACCAATTTCACGGCACATAAATTCAGTACATGGAGGCAATTCTTAATGCCTCAAATGGAGGGGTATTGATCATGTCTCCCCTTCCCAAAGACGTGGAAACTTGGACAGACCCGCTGTTTTAATCAAAAAAAGGATGGGATTAGGTATTTCTTTTTTATTTTTCCACTCTTGTCTGTGCAGTTTTTTTATTACCTTGGTAGTTTCACAATGGCATTTATATAGATTTTATTGTTCCCTTGGAGGGTTCTGAGCAGTATTAAACTTGTTCTGAACTCCTGCCTCAAATGCCGTTTTATTTGTTGCCATCTGAGTAGTGTTTAAATCTATCTGCTCAGTCCCACTGCTTCGTTGGCGCGTCCCGTACAATACTCGGCGCTAGTTTGTGTCTGCGAAGGCGCCGTAACTCGCGACGCGAGCTCGGAGCAGCCCTGTGCCTTGGACGCACTGAGTGACGTCACGGAGGCGTTATCTTCCGTGCGCTGTCAGTCCTCGGCGTCTCATATACAGCCGACGCTGTGATGCCCTTACAGGGCGGGAGATGATCTGCATTTTTGGATTGAATAGTAAGTTACAGGGGTGGATATAAGAGTGATGGGGTGTTTCTTTCAGTGGACGTTTTGCATCTTATACCTTCCCCCTTTTTTTGTATTCCCTACAGCCTGGTGGGTTAGCCCGGTTATAAGATAACTCTGCAGGACGATATCGTGCTGGCTAAAATGTAAGGTATTTTTTACTTCATGTCATATAAACGCGGTATATTATGGTGGTAACTCACTGTTAGCTTCCATCAGGTATCTATTTATTTACATCTTTGCTTTATAGTACTGCAGTGATTGACTTATTAATATACCCTTACACTTGGTCCATAGAATATTTTCCGTACTGTCCCCTGATGATATTATGGATGATTGAAACATGTTGGGACGGGACCATGAGAAATAACAGGGTTTTTTCAAATTAGGGTAAGGCTGCGGACAGGAACACCCTTATTGGGGCGAATATCCTGTATTTCCTGATTTAGGCAAGGGCATATTAGGGTTGTAGGGCCAGATTGTGCATGTCCTTCTGGTCCCACCCATGTGTTTCTTCTTTTCTCCCACAGATCTTTGAGAGGTTTTTTGAGAAGTATTGGGATATATATTTTTAATATATTTAATAAAAGTTATTTTTTAGGACCGTTTCTTTCCTCTTTATATTTTTTGATTTACGTTGGTCAAGAGGTTTAGTGTGCTATTAGCAAGGATTTGTTAGGTATCCCCCTTTTTTCTGACAGTTAGTTGGAGTCAGTTATCACATTGCTAGTGCATTGCAACAAGTTAGAAAATCAACGAAAACTTTATTTATGTCTGTAATTCAAGTGAAATAGAGAAGCCTATATATCGTATAGACTCATTACATACAGACATACAGAGCGACATATTTCAGGCGTTTATTACTTTTAGGTGATTAATTATAGCATCTAGCTAATAAAACCCCAAAATTCAGTACATTAGAAAATTAGAATAGTTTATAAGACCAATCTATAGATGTAATTGTAATACAGAAATTTTGGCTTACTGAAAAATCTGTACAGTATATGCTGATTTTGTATGGATTCCTGCATCAATACGGCATGGAATAGAGGTAATCAGATTGTGGCAATGCTGAGGTGTTATGGAAGCCCATGCTGCCTTGATATTGCCCTTCAGCTCGGCTGCATTGTTGGGTCTGATGTCTCTCATCTTTCTCTTGACAACATGTCACAGCTTCTCTATGGGGTTTAGGTTCGGCAGTTTGCTGGCTAATCACGCACAGTGATACCATGGTTATTACACCGGGAATTCGTACTTTGGCAGTATGGGCAGGTGCCAGGTCCTGTTGGTAAATGAAATCAGCATCTCCATAAAGCTTGTCAGCAGAGGGAAACATGAGGTGCTCTAACGTTTCCTGGTAGACGACTGCACTGACATTAGACTTGATATTAGACAGTGGACCAACTCCAGCAGATGACATGGGTCCCTAAACCATCACTGACTGTGGAAACTTCACACTGGAACTCAAGAAACTTGGATTGTGGCCTCTCCACTGTTCCTCCAGAATCTGGGGTCTCGATTTCCAAATAAAATGCCAAATTTACTGTCATCTAACTTTGGACACGGAGACTGTTCCGACGGTGTCTTTGGGTCATGAGTGGCTTGACACAAGGAATGCAACTTATATCAGTCAGCATACCAGAAAATTAAACTCATGGTGTCACACACAAAGGTTTCCTGAGCCTTTAAAATGTCCTTCAGTCGGGTTTAGTAGGCTACACAATCATGGGGAAGACTACTGACTTGTCAGTTGAAAAGAAGACAGTCATTGACAGCCTCCACAAGAAGAGTTAGCCACAAAAGGTTATTGCTAAAGAAGCTGGCTGTTCACAGAGTGCTGTATCATAGCATAATAATGGAAAGTTGTGTTGAAGGAAAATGTGTGGTGGAAAAGGTGCATAAACAGCGATCTCCAGAGCCTTGAAATGATTATTAAGAAAAGGCCATTAAAGAATTTGGGAAAGATTCACAATGAGTGGACTGTGGCTGGAGTAGATAGCAAGAGCCACCAGTCAGATGTATCTAGGACATGAGCTACAATTGTCGTACTCCTTGTGTCAGGGCACTCATGACCTAGAGACTCCATCAGAAATGTCTTACCTGGGCTATGGAGAAACTGTACTGTTACTCCAAAGTCCTTTTTTTCAGATGAAAGAAAATTTTGCATTTCATTTGGAATTCAATGTCTGGAAGAGTAGAGAGACCACAATCCAAGTTGCTTGAGGTCCAATGTGAAGCTTTCCCAGTCAGTGGTTTGAGGAGCCATGTCATCTGCTGCTGATGGTCCCCTGTTAAGTCCAAGGTCACCGCAGCCGTCTACCAGGAAATGTTAGAGCACTTCATGCTTCCCTCCACTGACAAGCTTAATGGAGATGCTGATTTCATTTTCCAGCAGGACCTGGCACCTGCCAGAAGTGACAATACCTGGTTTAATAACCACAGTATCACTGTGTTCGATTGGTAGGCAAACTCCCCTGACCTAAGAAAGAAAGATGAGAGACACCAGAGCCAACAATGCAGTCGAGCTGAAGGGTGCTATCGAGGCAACCTGGGCTACTACAACACCTCAGCAGTGCTACAGGCTGATCTCCTCCATGCTACGCCGCATAGATTCAGTTTTTAATGCAAAAGGAGCCCCTACAAAGTATTGAGTGCATATACTGTATTTGCCTTTTAGGAGGCCAACTTTTCAGTATTACAACTGATTTTTTGATTGTTCTTATACACTATTTACTACTGTAAATCATTAACATCCACATCACAAGATATAGATGCTTGACACATATCGCTCTGTGTATAATGATTCTATACAGTTTATGGGTCTCTTTATTTGACTTGAATTACTGATATAAATTAACTTTTTGATGATTTTTTTTTTAGATGCACCAGGTTTGTCTTGTTTCTGGATTGAACTTGACAGAACTTGCACATAGAATCCCCACCAACCATAATCCTGCTGTCCATTTGCTGAATCATCTAGCGGTGAGTCTTTCTTCTTTTGATTGACACACTTTTTATACTGTTATTTTTTGTAACTTCTGGTGTACTCCCCTGTTTAGCTTGTTTGTGGTTTGGAGTCTACTAGTGTCGTTTCCCCTGCTAAACTATATGTTTAAAGCAAAAAAAAAAAAAACACCAAAATCAGTGGAGGTGGCATTATGATTTGGAGCTACTTTGCTGCTTCAGGGCTTGGGAACCTTGTGATTATTGAGGGAACAATGAATTCAAAGGCATATGAAAACATTTTACTGGAAAACTTAAATGCAGAAGTCTATGACCTCAAAATGAAGAGACAATAAGTGATGCAATTAGATAACGACCAGACGCACACAAGTAAATCAACTAAAGAATGGCTAAAAATAAAGACATGGATTTTGGAATAGTGAAATCAAAGTCCTGACCATAACCCTACCTGGATGCTGTGCCATGACCTGAAGGGAGCTGTGCACTGAAGGCATCCTATAAATATTCATAAAATCAAGAACATTTACAGGAAGGATTAGTCTAAAACTCCTTCTCAATGTTGTGAAAATCTCAAAAGCAACTAAAGGGGAAATCTAATGGTTATAAAATTCAAGGGTTCACTTATTTTTTCTCCTTGTACTTTGGATCATTCACACAATAAAACAATACAACTGTTTGCTTGTTATTAGTTTAGATTGCATTTGCCTATGATTGTGACTAAACTACATTTTAACATAAGTCAATCCAGAGATCTAGGTTATTTCACATGGTTCACTTACTTTATTTTTGCAATTGTACATGCCACCTGTACATAGTTGACTATTTTTCTCTTAAAGGGAATCTGTCGCCATTTATTTTTTACTTATTAAATCAAGACCTTGATCCATATTATTTTCCTCTTAGCCGTTTTTATTTCCTGATTATAGATTTCTCCATTCAGTCGTCTATATATGATTGTGGGAAAGACATTCTTGCTTGCACTGCTTTAACAGCAGTCAGAGAGATACTTTACAGCAGCTTCATGCACATAGGAGCCTTAAAGGGGTTGTCTCCCTACAGAGTTTCATAGGCTGCATGAATGAAATACTGTCACTTCCTGGTTCAGACTGACTGAAATTTGCATAAGCTCCTTGGTGTATCCAGCCCTGTGCTTTCAGTTGCTAATTAGATCAGATTATCTCAGAAGCTTCTGAAACTACTAACAGGACTTTTTATCTGATCCCTCAAACAAAAGCCCTAATTACAGTGCTGTTTACTTTACATAAATCAAGCTTTTTACTGCCCAGCAGCACAGAGGCTGCTGTGACCTGTGTGATGACATCACTCACTGCTATCACATAGAACAAACAGCAGGGGGGAGAATTGTTTACAGGTCAGTTACTGAGGGAACTGAAATAGCCAGGGAGGTCATAAATTCACTTGTATCTCCTTAAGGAAAACAGATGAACAAAGCAATTTATTTGGAAAATGTCTTTATTTTGTGTTTCCTACAATTTGAAAGCTATTCTTTGTAGCGAGACAACCCCTTTAAGACTGATTCTGTCCCACAGACTTCTATAGGAGATTTTTGTAGTCATGCTGTGACCTGGGAAGAAATCAGTGTGCAGGGAGGTGAGAGGGGGAGCTGTGACTATCTCCTCTTGTGACTGGTGGATCCTGTGTTATCTGTACATAATGGTGTCTCCTTTCAGTTTGACCCTGCTTTAACTGATAATGAGCAGACACTGAAAATCTCCCTCTACAGAACAGGAAGTGTCAGGCTATTATTAGGCTTAGTGGCCAAAGTGAAAACTGTAGGAAAGAATCAATAAAAAATACTGAAAGTGATATGGAAAATTAAAAAAAAAACCATAACCAACAATTCCTAAAAAATGTGTTTAACATAAAAATGTGAGTTAAACAGTAACTCATTTTTTGATGACACATTCCCTTTAAGGCTCTGCAGTTCTTGGTTTAGGCAGGAGACATTTAATTGAGAATTCATTTATATTTATATCACATGCAAATCGTGCATGCAAGACCACAGTTTATTGATTAATCTGGAGAAAAGATCTGTAAGCCATAAGCGGTTACTATTCAGACTACTCCAGGGATCAGAGCTGGGGACTTTCTGCAAAAAGTCTGTACAACTCTGAGGGGAGTTTTTAAATGAAAATTGCAAAATCTGCATTCTGTCCCCAGGTTTTATTGTAAATCTAATAGTGATACACTGGGTTTACTCACCTGTCCAGGGAAAGTGAAAACAACCTGAACTGGTTTTCACTGGGATCATTTTAGTTTTAAACGTTTTATCAATTTTTTGTAAACATTTTCCTTATTATTAATTTAAAAAACTTTCTATTAGTTATAAGTGCATTGTTATGCATTTAGTAAGTATTTACCCCACTTTTGAAGGATTGCCCCCCAGTTACAGTGATATTTGCAAACAATTCATAGGATAGTGAGGAGCTGCACAATAATTTAAGATGTATTGTGTATATACTCATGATTAGTTAGAAGGTATTATCTCACGAAGCATTCTTTGACGACATGAACAAGCTTCCTTCCTGTATTGGGTGGCATTCATTCACAGTTATGTACTTTTTTATTGTGGTTTTGAGGGAGAGGTTATATACTATCTGGCCAAACCTAAGTCTTTTTATAATTGCACAGACATTTAAAAAGAAGAGAGAAATTACCCAACAGAAACATTTTAGAGAAAACCAAATTAAACAAAAGCCATATAATGGTCCATCAACAGCAAGACCTTGTTCACACAGTGGATTTTCACATTTCAGGATCTGTGGCAAAATATGTAAGGATACCACCCATTATCCATATCCCATTATTTCTGGCTGGAATTCAAATTGTAGTTCATTTCAAATCCTTGTCAACAAAAAAAAGTAAGTGACTTGTCAACTATTGACATTATTTTAACATTGAAACTGTATTGGGTAGATAAGACATAGATTGGGGGCTTAACTATCAAAAATTACATAAGAACTGAAAAGCCAAGGCTATCATCTGCATGGATTTTTAAATGGAAAAATTTGTTGTGCCAACATGTCCCAGGAGCTGGTGATATAAGTATTGAACACGCCACCAATTTTCTAATTAAATAATTTCTAAAGGTGCTATTGACATGAAAATCTTACCGAATGTCGGTAACAACCTATCCACACAGGCAAAGAAATCAAATGTGTTCTAATGAGAAACACAAGGAAAAAATATTGAAGAAAGAGAGGTGCCAAAAGGCATGGAAAGTCATGACACCAACTGAAATCTATCAGTACTTAGAAAGCAATCCTGCCACTTAATGAAAAATAATATCAGGTAGCTCAACTGATGACCTATAAATAGGTGTCTAATTACCAAGGTGCCACACAAGAAACATCTCATGATGGGTAAAACTAGTGAGCTATCTCAAGATCTTAACAAACTCCATGGGCTGTATACATGCTCACCATGCAAGACTCCATTGCTGAACAAAAACCATGTTTAAGAGCGTTTAAAGTTTGCTCTACAACATTTAGACAATCCTCAGAAATACTGGGAGAATATAGTCGGGTCAGATGAAACTAAAATTGAACTCTGTGGATGCCATAATACATACCATGTTTTGAGGTCGAAAGGCCCTGCAGATCACTCCCAAAACACCATACCAACAGTATATTTGGAAGTGGGAACATCATGGTGTTGTGCTGTTTTCAGCATACTGCATTGGCAAACTTCATATAATTGAAGGAAGGATGAATGGACAAATGTACCGAGACATTCTTGATAATAATCTGCTGCCATCTACCAGGATGATGAAGATGAAACAAGGTTGGACATTTCAGCAAGACAATGATCCCAAACACACAGCCAAGGAAACTCTCAATTGGTTTCAGAGAAAGAAAATAAAGCTGCTAGAATGGCACAGCCAATCACCTGAGCTGAATCCAATAGAAAATCTATGGAAGGAACTAAAGCTCAGAGTTCATAGAAGGAGCCCACAGAACCTTCAGGATTTGAAGAGTGTTTGTGCAGAATAAAGGGCCAAAATCCCAATTGAGCAATGCATGCAACTAGTTTCTAAATACAGGAGGCTACTTTAAGCTGTCATCATTCGCAAAGTATTAAATGCGTTTCAGTAAGCGTGTTCAATATTTTTTCTGTGTGTCATTTCTCATTATTACACATAACTTTTAAAATGTATGGACATCTATGGTTTGATTTCTTTGCTTGTGTGGATTGGATGGGTTTTTACCGACATCTATGTTTTGTAGTTCGCATGATCAAAATTGTCCAGTTGTTTCTTATGTGAAAACATTTAACAACACATCATCATAGGTTTTCAATAAGCAAACTAGATGAAAACTTCAAAATGTTCAATGTCTATTTGATTAGCGTAGGAGGTATATGTATAATAAATAAATAGGAAAATAGTTGATTGGTTTAGCAATAATAAAGAAAACAAGATGTGATATTAGCTTTTATTTTATAGCTTACATCAAAAGGGTTTTACCATGAAGTAATATGCTAGCTGCAAAACGACTATGCATGAGAATGAGCATAGCCGTCCTCTCCATTCACTTCTGTGGGAGTTCACGAATATAGCCAAACACACGACCTGCGCAGCGTATATCATTGCATGGTAAAACCCCTTTAAGAAAATGACAGGCGCATAGGATTTGATCGCCTTTGACTCTGTTTTCTATTTTCTTCTTGTGAGCAAACTTATTAATATCAAAGAGATGAGTTAAAGCTTATAGGTTATAGCTAGGGTGGTACTGACAGAGCAACAACTCACCCTGCCAGGGCCATGGTCTTAAGCGATATAAATATGGCAGCGAACCCAATGATTGCCTGGGGCAAAGGAAAGCCTAGCTACAACTTTGCTGTGTGGTGTTTTTACCATGAATGTCAGGATGTTTATCTCAACAACATCCACCATCTGTTTCTTTTGTTTTTATGATAGAGGGAGAGAAGCTGAGCTCTGTGATATATAGGGTTATATGATAGAGGAGAGAAGCAGAGCTCTGTGATATATAGGGTTATATGATAGAGGAGAGAAGCTGAGCTCTTTGGTATATAGGGTTATATGATAGAGGGAGAAAAGTGTGCTCTGTGATATATAGGGTTATATGATAAAGGAGAGAGAGCTTGTATCTCTGGGATATATGAGGGCTGATATATGGATGATAGAGGAGAGAAGCGAGCTCTGTGATATATAGGGTTTTATATGATATAGGGAGAAGAAGGCAGAGCTCTGTGATATATAAGGTTATATGACAGAGGAGAGAGGCTGAGCTCTGTATATATAGGGTTATATGATAGAGGAGAGAAGCTGAGCTCTGTGATATATAGGGTTTTAGGATAGAGGGAGAGAAGCTGAGCTCTGTGATATATAAGGTTATATGACAGAGGGGCTGAGCTCTGATATATATAGGTTATATGATAGAGGAGGGAAGCTGAGCTCTGAGATATATAGGGTTATATGATAGAGGGAGAGAAGCTGAGCTCTGTGATATATGGGATTATATGATATAGGGAAGAGAGGGAGGAAGCTGAGCTCTGTGATATATAGGGTTATATGAAGAGGAGGAAGCTGAGTCGTGATATATAGGGTTATATGATAGAGGAGAGAAGCTGAGCTCTGTGATATATAGAGTTATATGACAGAGGAGAGGAGCTGAGCTCTGTTATATATATATATATATATATATATATATATATATATATATATATATATATATATATATATATATATATATATATATATATATATATTTAAATTATTTGCAGCAGGATTTCTGAGTAAAAAGCAGAGTAAATCCTAAAAGACTTCTAGGAGAGACAGTAAGTATATCATGTAAGAACCGGGCGTCGACTCATCACTTCTACCTCTGTTTTAAATAGTGTACGATCTGACAGCATGTATGAAAGTGTCTCTGGCAAATGTTACATGCACTGTGATATAACATGTTTATTTTCTCAGTACAGCCAACCTCTCTTTTGGATTGGCTCAGAAGAGGAAGACATTGATTTCTACTGGATAACGGGAAGAAGAAGGTCCTATTACTGTCACCCAGCAAATAATATAATTTCCATCCTTTATCCAGCATTGCTAAAGTGATATTTATAAAGTGTATTTATAAACGCATAAAACTTACCTGCAGCATAACCACATTGTCACCCTCAAATGTGACAAATACATCCGAGTCACACTTTAAGCCAGGAATTCGATTTTCCATCATAAAACCCTGCAAAACCAAAATATATAATTAGCTTAAACAAGAATAATCTTTTCATGAATGCACAGTCCTGCTTACTCAGCGTACAAAGGCAGGTTGACAACTTTTCCTGTGTGCACTTAGAAAGAGGGAAAGCTGTCAATTTTAAAATGACTATATCATCAGAAAATTACCCATGTTCATGTTTGTCGGGGAATGGGTCTCTTTCCTGCATTCCGACATGTGCTTCAGTAAAAGAGCGACTCAGAAGCTGTCTTCACATGTACAATAATTTCTACCTTATATTAAATAAAGGGGTTTTCTCGCTACAAAGATTATATCTCAAATGATGGGGACAGTAAAAATAAGCACTTTTGGAATTGGTTTGCTTTACCTAAGTCACTTAGTATAGCAGATCTGAGCTAAATTGTACATCTATAGCTATTTCTGCAGCATCTGGATGGGACATGCCCCCTTTTCTGTGATTGGCTGACTGACATGTTATTCAGCCTGTTTAGACATGCCCCTGGATGGGAAACGCCCCCTGCACTGTGATTGGCTGCCTGCACCCTGTGCTTACTCCCCTCTAAGCTGTTTAAAGGGGTTTTGCCACAAAGTAAGTTCCTTACCTCTTATCTGCTCAGGAGAGAAGAAAAACAAAGCATGCTGAGTCACGGGGGAGAGTGAGAGAGGGTGAGCAGAGAGTGAGAAAGCAGGGAGCGTCTGCAAAGTTTACTAAAATTATTACATTACAACCAGTGGATTCTCTATACAACAGACAGCCTCATACACTGCACTTTCTCCCCAGCCCTTTGCAAGCTCGTTCATGTTCCCTGTCATCAGAAGTGCAAACACGCAAGCGCGGCCAGATCAGCTCCTGTCAGTGTCCTGGTCATGTCTAATGTAAACTGCCAGAAAACTAAGGGGGACTGAGCAATGCTGAAGCTCTCAAAGTCTTCACTTTTTGTAATAACATATATTTAGAAAAGTGATTAAATACCCATTTTGGAGGATCCCACGTCAACATTACATCGTGGCAAAAACCCCTTTAAATTGAAAGTGAAACTAAGTGGCCTCAGCTTCTATATGTTCCTATCCCAGCACAATGTAAAGGATCTGGGCAATTAAGCAGTCTCTAACAGTTAGATTCACTCTCCCCTCATATAACACAGCATTATACAATGCTCTCCCCTCATATAACACAGCTTTATACAGTCTGTTCCCATCACCCATAGAACACAGCCTTACACAGTCTGTTCTACCTCCTGCCAGATAACATAGAGGGAAGATGGGGGGAGGGCAGTGTGCATTCCTCACATTTGTTTCATCAGTTCAGGCTGTGTGTATAACTGTTTATAGCAATGAGGGTGTTACAAGTAGCTTGTGGAGCCTGAAGCTGAAGGCTCTGCAGATATAAGAAGCATGCAGGAGGCTGCAGAGCTGTCCTCTCCATACATCCTTCTCCTTCCACTGCACACACAGAATGATGATGTCACAGCTCTTCAGTGAGGGGAGACACGCCCACTGATAGAAGAGACTCGCCCCTGGATTTGAAACTGAAAATGATATTATTAGCTCAAGTCTACGAAACCTTCAAACGATAAAACCCCTTTAAGGTAAATGCCGTAAAAAAAAAAAGAAATCAACAGGTGAAATTTATTTTGTTTAGGCATTCCCCCTACACTAAAAATAATATAAATGTAATTAAACTATAAAGTTACCTAAAAGTAATTACCATAAATAATACATGCTTTGTCCTGTAAAAAGAAACAGGGCCTCAAATATTTATACAGCCCTTAAATTAAAAAATTGTAACTGATGGAATACAAAAAGATAAGATGAAAAAATTCTCTTGATCATTAAGGCCAAAATGTATTAATGAGAGATCGCACCAAGTACAACTCATCCTGCACAGAGAACGGCCACACATGGCTACATCAATGGAAAAATTTAAATATTATAGCTCTCGGAAGACAGTGATGCAAAATAATGGACCAAACTAATTTATACACCCAGTGGTGTTTCCCTCAAAATCCCATGTAATGACTAACTAGATCCCAAGGATGGACCTCTGTAGAACCAGCACAGACAATGACATTTTGGCAGGCTCAGACTGGCCCACAGGGGAGCAGGGGAAACCTCCGTTGGGCCCCTGAGCATGTTCGACCTGGAGTTGTTTTCTAACTGCATATATATCTTCTAAAAGGGCAGAAAAGCAGAGAAAGAGAGGCAAAAATCAAGAGGCAGAGTATCGGAAGTATGTACAGTCATTTACAGAAGATGTAGGGTGGGCCCCGAAATAAACTCCACAGGTGCGCCTGGAAACAACTCAACTGGTGGGCTCCTAGAATCAACTCCACATGTGGGCCCTAGCCACCCCAGTTTGACACTGCATTTTGGGGCCTATGTGTTGCATATGGAGCTACTGAAACATGGCACTCTATAAGAACTGTGGATTACCGTAATGCCTGGCACGGATTTCAGCCACAGTACGGCGCACAATACGGCTGAAATCCGTGCCAGAAATAAGCCATGTGAACGAGGCCTTAGGGGTGTTGTCCAATCAGTGCTGACAGTCAGAGCATACAATGACATGCCCTTCTGAAAACTAGAATTGTGAACACCCAGCTGACTGATTTAGTAATAGATTTCTAGAAGGAATAACAGGAACAACACAGAATTATAAGAGAAGAGGCCCCAGAATTATGTTACTGTTCCTTACAGCAGCTTGGTTCTTGCCTTATGGGTTTCAAAGCATTCACCAGTAGAGGAAACTAGGCTTAAACTCCGTATCTCCCTCCCTTCACTCACATTTTACCCACCCTTGGTTGAACTTGATGGACTTATGTCTTTTTTCAACCGTACTATGTAACTATGTAAAAAGTAGTTACTAAAACAGACATTTAGAAGATGTCATAACCCCTCTTTAAAGGGTCAAGAAAGGAAAAATGTGATAGCACTATTGTAATATGTGAACAAATACATTTGCTGCTGCAAGTTCAGGGAAAATGTATTTTACTGATGCACTAATTTGTAGTTTACACTATCAAGATGAGGAGTGTCTGTGTGGTTTAGTATGCTAATAGCACCTTTTTCATTATCCTCACATCTATGTGCTCAGACTGCAGAAAAGAACCGTTTAGGTAAATGCATTCCACATTTCATATAAATGTGAATACAACATTGGGATAGGCTATGACTTCCCAAATACCGGGCAGATTTAGAGTTGAAACCAGAAGTTTCCATACACTATATAAAAAGACACATATGCATGTTTTTCTCACTATCTGACATCAAATCAGAATAAACCTCATCCGTTTTAGGTCAATTAGTATTACCAAAATTATTTATATTTGTCAAATGCCAGAATAATTAGAGAGAATTTTTTAAAGCATTTTTATTACTTTCTGCAAAGTCAAAAGTTTACATACTGTGGCAGAGCGACTGCAGGCAGTCGCATGTTTCTGCCACTAAGTGGAGTACAACGGTATACTATACCTGCTGCAGACATGCCACCGAAAACCTGGTTTTAAGTGGCACGTACTTGACGTCAGTAACCATAGGTTACTGAAATGGGTAGCTAGCATGGCTGCAATGCAGCTAGTGATGGGTTGCTTTTACCGGGACGGCAATAGCGTTGGGTGGGTTGCCATTCCCATGTTCCAGGACAGGCTTATCACAGGTCCCTGGAGGCCTGTAAAAAGCCTGGGACTGCAGGTGATCAGGGGGTGTGGTTTGCTGCCAGAAGCTGGAGTAGCAGAAGAGCTGAGGTGAGGGCTCTTACCCCCAGGCTTGAGGGAAGCCTAAAGTGTACTATGAGAGTACAGTGCTGTTGGTGCTCGACGGTAGGTCCTAACCGCAGGTTAGTGAGGGACTCACTGATGTGTAGATAGTGGCTAGATGGCCTATACAGTGGTGGCCAAAAGTATTGGCACCCTTGCAATTCTGTCAGATAATACTCAGTTTCTTCCTGAAAATGATTGCAATCACAAATACTTTGGTATTATCTTCATTTAATTTGTCTTCAATGGAAAACCACAAAAACAATTGTCAAAGCCAAATTGGATATAATTCCACACCAAACATAAAAAAGGGGGTGGACAAAAGTATTGGCACTGTTTGAAAAATCATGTGATGCTTCTCTAATTTGTGTAATTAACAGCACCTGTAACTTACCTGTGGCACCTAACAGGTGTTGGCAATAACTAAATCACACTTGCAGCCAGTTGACATGGATTAAAGTTGACTCAATCTCTGTCCTGTGTCCTTGTGTGTACCACATTGAGCATGGAGAAAAGAAAGAAGACCAAAGAACTGTCTGAGGACTTGAGAATCCAAATTGTGAGGAAGCCTGAGCAATCTCAAGGCTACAAGTCCATCTCCAAAGACCTGAATGTTCCTGTGTCTACCGTGCACAGTGTCATCCAGAAGTTTAAAGCCCATGGCACTGTGGCTAACCTCCCTAGATGTGGACGGAAAAGAAAAATTGACGAGAGATTTCAACACAAGAACCTGACTAACATCCAAACAAGTTCAAGCTGCCCTGCAGTCAAGGGTACAACAGTGTCAACCCGTACTATCCGTCAGCGTCTGAATGAAAAGGTACTGTATGGTAGGATACCCAGGAAGACCCCACTTCTTACCCCGAGACATAAAAAAGTCAGGCTGGAGTTTGCCCAAACTTACCTGAGAAAGCCTAAAACGTTTTGGAAGAATGTTCTCTGGTCAGATGTGACAAAAGTAGAGCTTTTTGGGAAAAGGCATCAACAGAGTTTACAAGAAAAAAAAGAGGCATTCAAAGAAAAGAACACGGTCCCTACAGTCAAACATGGCAGAGGTTCCCTGATGTTTTGGGGCTGCTTTGCTGCCTCTGGCACTGGACTGCTTGACCGTGTGCATGGCATTATGAAGTCTGAAGACTACCAACAAATTTTGCAGCATAATGTAGGCCCAGTGTGAGAAAGCTGGGTCTCCCTCAGAGGTCATGGGTCTTCCAGCAGGACAATGACCCAAAACACACTTCAAAAAGTACTAGAAAATGGTTTAAGAGAAAGCACTGGAGACTTCTAAAGTGGCCACCAATGAGTGCAGACCTGAATCCCATAGAACACCTGTGGAGAGATCTCAAATTGGCAGTTTGGAGAAAGCACCCTTCAAATCTCAGGGACCTGGAGCAGTTTGCTAAAATTCCAGCAGAGCATTGTAAGAAACTCATTGATGGTTACCGGAAGCGGTTGTTCACAGTTATTTTGGCTAAAGGTTGTGCTACCAAGTATTAGGCTGAGGGTGCCAATACTTTTGTCCGGACCATTTTTGAAGTTTTGGGTGAAATGATCAATGATTTGATTTTTGTTTCATTCTGTTTTGTGTTTTTTCATTGCAAGCAAAATAAATGAATATATTAATACCAAAGAATTTGTGATTGCAATCATTTTCAGGAAGAAACTGCGTATTATCTGACAGAATTGCAGGGGTGCCAATACTTTATTTGTGATATGTGCTGTAACCTAAACATGTGTTGGAAGAATAAAGCTGGTTGAGACCAGATGTGAAGAGAACACTGTGTCTGAGTGCTATTCCGCTTATGAAAGCGACGATCTGCACGTTAAGAAACCACCGGGATGGTCCAAGATGGCGCCCAAACGCAAGTGAGGCGTTACAATTCATTTCATTAGTATTTGGTAGCATTGCCCTTAAACTGTATGACTTGAATCAAACGTTTTGCATATTCTTCCACAAGCTTCTCACAATAGTTGGTAGGAATTTTGTCCCATTCCTCCTGACAGAAGTGCTGTAATTAAGCCATGGTTGTAGGTGACCTTGCTCACACCCACCTTTTCAGCTTTGCCCATAAAGTTTTAATAAGATTGAGACCAGGGCTTTCTGATGGCCACTCCAAAACATTGACTTGGTTATCCTTAAGTCACTTTTTAACCAGTTTGGCAGTATGCTTTGGGTCACTGTCCATTTGGAAGGCTAATGTCTGCCCAAGGTTTAACTTCCTGGCTGATGTCTTAAGATGTTGCTTCAGTATTGCCACATAATCTTCTTTCCTCATAATGCCATCTATTTTGTGAAGTGCGCCAGTCCCTTCTGCAGCAAAACAACCCCACAACATATTGCTGCCACCCCTGTGTTTCACAGTTAGGATGGTGTTCTTAGGCTTCCAAGCTTCTCCCTTTTTCCTCCAAACGTAATGATGATCATTATGGCCAAACAGTTAAATTTTAGTTTCATCACACCACAGGACATGTCTCCAAGAATGTAGGTCTTTGTTCCTGTGTGTATTTGCAAACATTAATCTTGCTTTTATATGTTTCTTTTTGAGTAATGGGTTCTTCCTGGCACAGAAACCGTCTCCTTTCTGAGCGTTATGTTGGCTGGACATTCCCATCTTGTTTGTACTTGCATATAATTGTTTGTACAGATGAACAAGGCACCTTCAGGTATCTGGAAATTACACCCACGGATGAACCAGACTTGTGCAAGTCCACAACTCTCTTCCTGATATATTGGCTGATTTCTTTAGACTTTCCCATGATGTTACACACTGAAGCAGTGTGTTTCTGGTGTGCTGTAAAATACATCCACAGGTGTGTCTCTAATTAACTCAGATATTGCCAATAAACCTATCGGAAGCTTCCAAAGACATTACATCATCATATGGGCTGTCCTAAATTGTCTAAAGGCCTAATAATCCTAGTGTATATAAACTGTTGACTTTGCAGAAAGTCATAAAAATTACTATAACTTTTGTGGCATTTGCAAATATAAATAATTGTGGTAATCCTAGCTGACCTAAAACGGGTAAGATTTATTCAGATTTTATGTCAGATAGAAATATAAACAGCTATGTTTTTTTTTACGGGAAAGGAAAAAATTTTTTGCCCCCTTGCTGTTGTGAAATTTTTCCCTGACAAAGACATAACATCTATATTTTTGGGGTCTCTAATTTAAATTAACCTCTCTAAAATAAAAGCTTCATTTCAAGTTTACAAAACAAAGGGGGATCAAATAATTATTTCCTTCACTGTATATAGTGCATGTAAACTTTTGGTTTCAATTGTATGTGTTCTTAGTACACAAAGAAAGATGTTCACTATTAGGAAGAGATCTAGATAAATTCATATAGTCAATACAGTAAAAGACCCTTTAAAAAATGCTACAACTGAAAGATCCTTTCCAGACATACCCCACACTTTTATTCTATTAAAAGATCATAAAAACATTGCAGAGAATAATTTCAGAGTTTGATCCCAACACAGATGTTTTGAAAGAATTTTTTATTAGTTAAAATAAACCACAAAAACCAAAAATGAACACGGCGTGCAGAAAGAGGTGAGGCAAAAGCAGCTGTGTGCTGTGATGTGGAGTGGAAAATTTGAGGATAAGCAGCAGCGTCACATGACTATGGCAGGTTTTGGCATTTCCAACAAACAATAAAATACAATCTGTAAACAGAGAAGGAGGGGATGAAAGTGAAGCAATTTACATTGTGTCGCTTCCAGGAAAATTCATATCTAGAGAAACACAATTTTTAAGGGGTTGGGTTTTCTGCTTCAATTTCCCCTTTTGCACTTATCAATTAGATTTAAAAAGTGCAATGTCTTTAAAAACCAAGTACAGATATTTTATTATTATCATTTATTTTAAAGCCCCTTTTGATTCCTGGCACTTACATTCGGGGGGGTTAATACAAAATAGGTAAATGAGTACAATAAAACGATGTATCAACGGAAACAGGGGGAGGGGCCCCCTCCCGGAGGGTTCAACTCAAGGAGGGGGGAAAATAGGGGTGGGGGGTGCAATTTGTGGGGTTTGCGCGGGGGGCGCGGGTTTATTGTGGGTTTTAGGCAATCCTAAAGAGAGGGGTTTTTTTCGGGTTTGCTTTTAAAACTGGTGGAGTGGAAGAGAGTCTGATATTTTGGGGGCATGAGTTCCAGAGTGGGGGGAAAGCACGAGAGAAGTCTGGAGACGGTTAGTGAGGAGCGATAAGGGGAAACGAGAAAAGGTCCGTGGGAGCGGGGATTTTTGGGGGGGGGAGTTTTTGGGAGATTAGGGCAGGATTAGGAGGAAGCGGTATGGAGACCCCTTGTAGGTCGGTTAGAACTTAAAAATGAATTCGTGGGCAATTGGTAGCCAGTAAAAGGGTTTGGGCGAGGGGTGAGGCAGAGGATACGGGAGAGAGGTGGATAGACGGGCAGCAGAGTTGAGAATGGTTTAAAGGGGGAGCAAGAGTGTTAGATGGGGGGCCCACAGAAAGAAGTTCATTAGTTGGGCGGGAGATGAAAGGGTTGGACGAGCATTTTTTGGGGTTTCAAAGTTTGGGGAAAGAGGGGATGCGAGGATTTTTTCAGGGGAAGCGGCGGGGGAGAGGAAAGGGGCTGGGGATGTGGGGGTTTGGGAAGGCGGAGTCAGGTTTCCCCAAGGCGGGGACTTCGGAAAGGGTTGAAGTTACACCCATTGACGGATAGAGAGATGGTGGGGGATGGAGGGGGACAGTGGAAAGTTGATAAATTCTGTTTTCTCCACATTTTTTTAGGAACGGAAGGAAAAAGGGAGGAAAGGGGAGATGACAGTCTGGATTTGGACGTAGAGAGTTAATGTCTGGGGGGAGTAGAGTTGTGTTTTCACAATAATTAGAGAAAGCATGTGATTTTATGAGCTGACCCAGGACCAAAGTGTAGATAGAAAAGAGAAAGGGGCCCCGGGGACGCCCCCTGCGGGCCCCAACAGGAGGGGGGGGGAGGGGGAAGTGAGGGGGAAAAACCTAATGTCCATCGAAGGTACAGGAGTTTCCAGGAAAGAGCAAGTCCTGATGCCGAAACAATAAGTCACATTTTTAAAAGTACGTCCACCAGCTAACATCCAGAGTAACAAAGTGGGGACAGCAAAACCCAGAAGATCGAAACGAATCAGTAAGGTAGGGTAGGTGGAAACGGGGTATTTGACCATTTTGGATTCAATGCATCCAACAACCTGGATGGGCATGGGGGAAGATCTATAGAGTAAAACACATACCTAGATGGTCCCACGATGTCAATTTGGGGTTCAAGTTGGGGGAAATTTAAAAAGGATAGGGTAGTACTTAAAAAGTTTGGTCAGCGGAAGCCCCCCACACGGGTAAGAAATTATTCCTTTTGTGATCGAAAAGGATGGATTCATATCCAAATTTGGTTAAAGAGGCCTTTCATATATTTTTCCCAAAAAATCCATGAAAACAAACCCAAAAAGCTCCCAAACCTAGTAGGTTGTTCCAAAGGGGTTTGAGGGTTTGTTCTATGATGTTTTCATTTCAACCCAATTTTTTTGTTGAACCAAAGATGTGATTAATCGGAGAAGGCAACCCCTAAGCAATCCGAGAGCCAACTCCATCTGCTGTAAAAAGTACCCCCTTCTGACAACTTCATTAGCAGAGGTGCAGTCACCATCCATCTGCTTCAGAGGCCCATAGGCAGTAAGGTTCGCCCAACTTTGTTTTAGACACCCGTAATGAACCCACGGGTTCATTTGGGCGTGAGAGTCCATGAGCAGTTGGTTGGGTTCAAAAATCTCTGTAGCCAACGTTCACTTCTTACAATAAAGGCACATGTTGCTCTGCAGTTTCCATGTTGGTTATTGCCATTCATCTACTCACAATAAGCTTTCATCACAGCAGTAGCCGAACAGTTCGCAAATTGCGCAATTTCAGAAATACTGTCACACTTGGCCAGAAAGCCAATAATCATCCCTTTTTTGCAACTAAATAAATTCCACTTTTTACCCATGACTTAAAGAGGAATAGTGTGCAACAGTTTAAATTTTCCCATATCCCCCAAGCCGTCACAACTGTGATTCCCTTTAGAGCTTTGCACTGCCGAAATTGAAAAAGGAAGGGTCATAAAAATGTTCTTTACTGTGTAATTTTTCTATTTATTATTTTTTGGACAAAGGGTCCCCAGTCCTGGTCTATTGCAGCGAAACCAGTGCCTTGGAAAGTTTCGGGCCCCCGAATTTTCAACCTTTTGCCCCATTTCGGCTTCAAACAAAAAATTAAAATTAAATTTTTTTTGTTGAAAACAAAAACAATGGGGGCACAATTGTGAAGTGGAACGAAATTTTATGGAAATTTTAAACTTTTTTTTAAAAAAAAAAAACCTGAAAAGTGGGCGTGTAATTTATTGGCCCCCCTTTAAATTAATTCTTTTTAGTGCCATTTTGCTGCGATTACAGCTCGAGTCGCTTTGGGGTATGTCTCTATCAGTTTTTCACATCGAGAGACGAAAATTTTTGATTCTTCCTTGGCGCACCGCTGGAGCTAGGGGGTTGAATGGGGGCTTTTTGAACCCGCAGTTTTCAGTTCTTTCCACGATTCTTGATTGGATTCAGGTTGGACTGTGACTTGGCCATTCTAACACCCGGGTACTTTATTTTGAACCATTCCCTTGTAAATTTGCTTTTGTTTGGGATATTTTGTTGTTGGAAGATAAATCTCCCTCCCCTTCAGGTCTTTGAGATCCAACAGGTTTTCTTCCAGAAAGGTGCTGTATTTGGGTCCACCATCTTCCCATCAATTTTTAACCCTCTTCCCCGTCCTCTAAAAAAAAGCAGGCCCAAACTGATTGGGGCCCCCCCAGTGTGGGGGGGGGGGTTGGTTGTGTTCGGGGGTGACTTGTTGCTTTTACGCCAAACTATTTTTGATTGGGCCCAAAAAATTTTTTTTGGTTTCATTGCCCGAGACCACTTTCCCCATGTTTGGGGTTTCCCCGGGGGCTTGTGGCAAACTTTAACAAAACTTTTTTGGGTACTTTTTAAATGGTTTTTTTTCTTTCCCTCTTCCATAAAGGCCGATTTGGCGGTCAGTAAACGATTGTTGTCCAAGGGCAGATCTCCCCCCCTCGCGTAGATTTGAGTTATCCGATCATGGGTTTTTGGCTGATCTTTGATCAGTCTTTCCTTGTTTTGGGTGAAAATTAGGGGACGGCCGGGGTTTGGAGATTTGCGTGGTTTGATATCCTTCCTTTCAATATATCGCTTGCACCGGTCCTTGGAGTTTAAAAATTTGGGGGAAAACTTTTTTTATCCAAATTGGCTTTTAAAAATTTTCCACACAGTTCAGATTGCCTGGGGTGTTCCTTTGGGCTTCATGAGCCTTTTGCGCTTTAAAAAGAAAACCCGAACTATCACGAGCAGGGGTTTTAGCCAGACTTATTACACACAGGTGGATTATATTAACATCACACAGTCATTTAGGAAAACATTTGGGTTATTCAGAGATCCCCACTGAACTTTGGAGTAGTTGCTCACTGAAAGTAAAGGGGCCAATAATTTTGCACGCCCCACTTTTCAGGGTTTTTTTTTTTCAAAAGTTTCAAATATCCAAAAAATTTCATTCCACTTACAATGGCCCATTTGTTGTTGTTTTCACAAAAAAATAAAATTTATTCTTTTTGTTGAAGCCTGAAAAAAGGGCAAAAGGTTAAAAGTTTGGGGGTGAATACTTTTCAAGACTGTTAAAAATTTTCAATAACGAAACCCGTTAAAAATTGGATTGGTTACAGGCCCTTTTGTGAAACAGCTTTTCTGTTTGTGTCCCCATGATAATACTTCCTATCCCTTTCAGATTACTGGATAAAGACAGTAGGTCCTGAAGCAATGACTAAGATTCAAAATTTTCCCAAGAAAAAAAGTCATGTTTTCAAAAATCTAGTGGCATAATAAAAATTGGGTGAAAAAAACAAGCTTAAAGGAAATGTCCAATAAAAAAATAGGTGATACTAGGGTCAGAATGGTCTAAAACAGAAAAAAACAAATACTTCTCTAGCTGTCCCATGCCACTATCACTCCTGAGCTCTAGTGATCTGCTCCGCTTAGACTTCTGGGTTTTTGTCCCGACACAGAGGAGAGACTTGTGCTCTATTCTCTTACCATGGAGCACAAGCTTCTCCAGCATGTTGGGACAAGAGCCCATAGGTCAAGAGGAGCAGATCACCAGGAGTTCTGCAGCGATAGCAGTGGAGACAACTAGGTAAGTATTAGTTTTGGGGGGCTTTTTGGACCATCCTGACCAAATGGGATAATTTTTTTTTTTTTTTTACTGGACCACTCCTTTAAAAATTCTATTAATTTTTTTTTATAGTTATATTTCATTACAGAAAAGCTGTAATGGCTGCAATTGAAGGGTTTTTCACATGTCGTAAAATCCTCTCAAAGGTGAGCTTGTAGTTCGCTAAGAGCCAGCTTTAGAGAACGTGGAGATGATTGTGCTTGCGAAGCTCTCCCCCATTCATACCTATGGGAGTTCCGAAAATACCTGAGCACACTTGGTCAGCTGTATTCAGAAACCCCTTGGAATGAACAGGGAGCTGACATCTCCACATTCTCTGAGGCCAGCTCACAGCGAGCTACAAGCTAACCTCAGAGCAGATTTTACAAGATGGGAAAAACCCTTTAAAGCTTTCACATGGAGGTTCGTGAATAACACGGCATGCTCTTTTTTTACTTGGTGTTTATTCTACGTATATTTTTGAAAAAAATAACACTGGACCAAGAACATGCGGTTATTAAAAAAAAGCTATTGACAAAAAATCTCAAATATGAGAAAAAAACTCACAAAACTGAATCTGTTGCCCATCCAGTACAGGATACAGTATAAACTCAGCATTCTCACCCATAAAGCTCTCCACAGCGCTGCTCCTCCCTACATCTCCTCCCTAGTCTCTGTCTACCGCCCTACCCGTGCTCTCCGCTCTGCTGATGATATCAGACTACATTCCTCAATCATCCGAACCTCCCATGCCCGCCTACAAGATTTCACACGTGCGCCACCAATTCTCTGGAATAGCTACCGCGGGCGATCAGGCACATTCACAACCTTCACAGTTTTAAGAGGGCCCTGAAAATACATCTTCTCGGTCTGGCCCACCAAGATCCCTAACTGCTATCACACACATCTGTCACTCCCTGCACTTGGGCACTCACAGGCACTTATCTGTATATATGAATGTACAGTCTGGGTGGCAGGTTCATCCATTTTTCATGTAAACCACCCCCTATTTATGAAACATGGCCGGACCCTTGTAAACTTGGCACTTCTTACCGTATGTTTCACCCATACACCCTAATAGATTGTAAGCTCTCACGAGCATGGCCCTCACACCTTGTGTCTCATTTGTAAGTACTTTTAATGTGTTATGACTGCATGTTTACCCTTGAATTTGTAAAGTGCTGCGGAATATGTTGGCGCTATATAAATAAAGATTATTATTATTATCTGTAAGAAGTGTCATGTAAGACTACTGATTTACAGCTGGCTAAAGACATCTTAAAATAAAACCTTTTCATATTTTCACTGTTTTATTATCTAACCCCATTCAGGATGCAATTCTTAGCAACTTCCTCTTTTATTTTAGTTATTTAATTTTTTTATCGCGGTCTTCCAAAAGACTCTTTTTTTTCTGCCATAGCTGTATAAGGGGGCTTGTTTTTCAGAGCCCAAGTTATATGGTATAAATGATATTACATTTATTTTGTGGGTCAGTATAAATACCATATTTATATTGTTTTTGGTGTTTTACTACTTAAAAAAATTATTTTGCTTGCTCATCTCCTCACGTCTCTATTTGGGACTAATAAACTTTCTCAACCTACCCAATTTGAAATTATCTGCAAAACTGGCATATCTACCAAAGGTCTAATATCCGCAATATATGCCATACTGCTGGACCCAAACCCTGAGAGAGAAATAAGGCATAAATATATGGAAAAATGGGAGCTGTATCTAGGTAGCACTGTTCCATATGACACGTGGCAGAGTATTTGGAAAGCAGCGGCAAAATCCTCTACATGTATTACACATAAGGAGAACCTGTATAAAATTTTACTATTCTGGTATCGCACCCCGGATGTACTACACAGGTGGAACCCCCAGGTCCCAAGATCCTGCTGGCGGTGCAACCAGGGAGATGGTACGCTTCCCCATATTTTTTGAGACTGCCTACCTCTTTGGGCGTTTTGGTTACATGTTCAAACTCTCCTTGAGGACATTTTAGGCGAACGGATACCTTTGGATCCGCTTACTTTCCTGCTTAACGGTCCGGTACTGGGTCTCTCTAAGCCTAAGTCTGCCCTAATGAGACACATACTCACAGCTGCCAGATGCCTGATTTCTGGAAACTGGAGACAAACTCTTCCACCGTAGGCTACTGATCTATATCGACAGGTCCGGGAGGTCAGACGGTTGGAGCATTTGACAGCCACTCTGCATGACCGACTGGACCTTTTTGACAAAGTTTGGTCCACTTGGGACGTGTATTGGCTGACGCATCCTCCATAAGGTGAAGTTATGGTAGCACAGTGCATTCTTTCCCCCATACCCTTTTCCCCTTCCCCTTTGTCGGTTTGTCTTCGCCATGTCTGTCTTGATTGATGCTTTCATAATATGGATACGCATTATCTCTGTACAAGCAATATCTTCTGTATTATCGAAATCCGCTAATAATACATAACAGGTACCAATTCTTTTGGATGAATGTCCTCTACCAGCTATTGTTGCGGGTTGAGCTGAGGGATAGATTTCCCAGCCATTTGCCATGATGAGGACAATCTCACCAAAGAAATCTATCACAAACATTTGAGATATGGTTCTGCTTGAGTATGACTATACTTCAATGGACTCGCTGACTCCTATGTATTCCTCAATGTGATATTGCATTTTGTTCTGTCTTTTGTATTTAAAATCTTAAAATTGTCAATAAAAATACAATTTTAAAAAAATATATATATATTTTGCATTGCCATGTATAAATAACTTTTTTTTTTTTTTACAACTATGGACCTGTTGGTGAGTTGTTGTTTTTTTTTTTTGTTGGGCGAATTGTAGTTTCTATTGGGAAGAATTTTGTAGAGGTAACATCACCTGTTACTTTTACTGAGAGTTGGGGTAACCATAAAACAGCGATTGTTTTGGTTGTTGGTTCTTTTTAACACAGCACTCATGTGCAGGATACAGAACATGATACTTTAATGTATCAGACTTTTACAGATACAGCAATACCAATTGTTTATTTTTATAGTTTTATAACTTTATTTTTCTTATTTTTTACCTTTAGGAAAACTTGATCATGTTTTTGACTAAACAATATACAGCAAAAGATATTTATTACAGTAGATTAAAAAATTACTGAAACCCGAACAAAGTGTAATTGAATTACTATCATCCCACAAACGGGGAGACTTAGTCACCTAACTATCCATGACTAAAGAATAGCACCCTGTAATCACGTGAAAGGGGGAGAACCCTCTCTAACTGCCTACATGCCACTTTTTGTTATTGGCCAGAGTGTTAAACAGCTGGGATCAGCATTATCTACAATACCTAATGGCAGGTGTTAGCTATAGAAAGCAGCCGTGTAGGAAGTAAGCTTAATTCATGTTTTCCTCCTTCACATTATGACACATATGCAAGTCAAATGTTGGGGAGGGGTTAAAGAAGTATTCCAGTTTTAAGAAATTATTTTTATAAAGAATTTATACCATTCTTCGATTTAGTTTCTCTATCCTTGTTTAAGGTTTTAAATATACTGGATTGTTTTTACTGATTGCTTTCTTAAGTTGAATAAAAATCTGCCTTGGTGAGGAGGTGGCTAACCGGATGCAGGACTAGAGTATTATACATTATAGTATTATTATTATTAGTGTTATACATAGAGTACAGTTATCAGACCTGTTTCGTATATCTGTGGGTCCATTATGTGTCCAGAGTAGATTTGTATCCCTTGTAAGTGAACAGTGAAAGTTTCTGTAGACTGGCAGCAAGCCATATATAACAGACAATTGTCATTGTAAATCAAATATATTTATTTGCTAAAACTGAAATATCCCTTGGAGATGGATTATTGGAGTAATTATTTGATTTATAAACTGCCCTAACTCCTTGAAAGATTAACTGTTGTTTCATAAAACATTTGACCTTGACAAACTTTTCTTCAGCTTTATTCGATGGGGTTTGGGTACTTAGACTGCAGCCAATTACTGAGGGGGGACAAGCATATATTTAATGGCCTCAGACACATTTGCATATCTTCACCTGAACCCCCACTAAAACTTCTCTCATTATGCTATGTCAAAAGTTTTATAAAACAAGTCCCATCCAACTGTTTCTGTCATTGGAAACAATTATAACTACGGATACTTGGTTTAGGTAGAAACAACTAATAGCAATTGTTGCAAAGAATATGGGTACAGGCTCCATTGAGGGCAATATTCATAACGTACAATATAAGAGCAGCGCATGCAAAGACAAAAAGTTTGATGCCAAAAAAATCTTTATTGTGACATCCGGCATCAAAAACATCACCACTGTTCATAGAATCACTGCATACAGGAGTGTTAATGCAACGTTTCGGGTCACTGTGACTCTTCATCAGGCTGTGGTTAGAAAAACAGGAAAATGCAATGAGACTAGATATAGAGATCTTTCACATAACTCTATAGAAAATAGACTGTGCATATAGGTCAAACACCATAGTGCTGCAGCAATCAGCACCATGTAATAAAAGAAAAAAGAGGGAAGATGCAAATGGGGATAGTAGAGAGGGCAACGAAAAGAAGAAAACATGGCTACAAGGACAAGATAGGAAGTGTAACTGGAGGTACCTATATTACAGTTGTGCGGTATGAAGGTAATATAGACTTATTGTTGGGTGTGCGGGGAACAGTAGTGTGCTGGCAGAGTGGAACCACATAGACCCCGCACTTGGGGGTCTTGGCAGGTTCTTACTCACAGTGCAGTATGTTTTAATACATGTTCACATTCACAGAAGTTTATCACATTTGCAAGAGGGCACTATATCTCTTGCTTCGTTCCATGGACTGCAGCTCACTTCTGCAGCATCTGTCTTCACTTTTACACTAGTGATCTCCAATGCCCAGCTACTAAGGAGTCTAAGGTGGAGGTTTTCCCGTTCCTTCCCTAGTGTCAGGGGTGCCAATAGGGCAGTACGCCTGTCAGAGGCCCTAATCATAAAGGGGCGCACTGATATGTTAAAAAATAGGAACTAGTAATGGGTGGGGGCCCCATTTGATTTGGCTTTATTGGGCCCTGAAATGGTTAATAGATGACTGATGACAGCCATGCCTAGAGTAGTAGTCCTTCTGATTGGCTACATTAGCTACATTGGCTTCTCCCAATCTCTTCCTCTGCTTTAAACCACTGCTCTCTCGATGTCGGTCTCTCTTGTTTTCTTCTTTTCTATTGTTCTGGCTCCCGTGGGGTAGCCCTATTTTTGGCTAATGTCAGTACCTCAACCCGCCTTGCTCCACTTGGGCCCGGGGGTTTTGTGCTTGACAACTTGAAAATCTAAGGGCCCCCTGTAAAGAAAAATTTTCCCGGTCCCACAACTCATTTTTTTGCCCCTTGCAAAAATCAGATGCCCCCTTTTATTTCAAAATAGTGCTTTTGGAAAAATGAGAGGGGCACTCGGTTGCTATGGACAACAAGTTTAATTTTAGACCCCAAACAGTTATCATAAAAAAATAAGCTTTTTTTAAAATTTAAAAAACAACTGCCCTAAACCCAACATGGTGTAACGGATGCTGGGTAGGATCCCCTGGGAACTACCGGGAACGATGGTTTAAAAACCCTACCCGGGGGGGGGAAAACAAAATAAACCCTTTTTCCAAACCCGAGCCCCCCCGCCCAAAACGGGAAAGGACTTGGGTGCGGCGGAGAAATCCGGTCCCCCACTGGCGTGACTTGCCTTTCGGTGGCAAACCCCAAAGGGAGTGTGTGGACAAAAAACGTGATTTCGTAGGGGGAAGTCGGGGACAGGAAAGGGGGGTCAGGGGGCAGGGGGCAAAGGTTCTGGGGAATAAAAGGAGCGTTAAAAGGGTTTGGTACAGGGAAAACGGCTATGAGGCAGAAGAAGTTTCTCTAAAAAGGGAAAAAACGGCCCCTAAAAAATCCGGGAAAGGGGACCCGAAGGGAAAGGGGGTTAAATAGGGGCAAAATTTCCCCGCCTTTAACCCAAAAATGGGCGTACTGGGCCCTTTAAATCCCAGGAGCCGGCGGGGGCGCGCCTAAGGCGCGGGCATCGCCAACCCGGCCGGCCAAAAGGACGGGAGGACCGGGGAGCGCAGTAGGTAAGGGGGGAAACCGGGGCCCGACCCGTGGGGCCGGGCAGTTGCCCGGGCCCGGGAAACCCCAAAGGGGGGCAGCACGAGTGTGCCCGCGGGCCCGGGGGGGAAGGGGAGCGGGGCCACTGTGACAAAATGGCGGGCTCCCCTTATATGCCTGCAACCCAGGGTCCCTGATGCTCCTCCTGATTGGCTGCAGGCTGAGTGTACTATTGGTGCTTGAAGCTCCAGTTTTCATCCAAATGTGTAAAGTCAACATAATTATTACAGTACAAGGACACAATTATTATAAATATTCCAATATACACATATCTAAAACCTTTAGAAGGGTTTGGTTTTTTAAACCCCACAAAGGTAAAATGGGGGAAAAATCACTTTTTAATTTTAAAAGGGGTTTTTTATTTTCATCAGTTCGGATGTTTTCTTGAAGCTTGATTCTCTCATTTCCTGAAATCCATGGGGTTTCTTTCCCCCCCCAGTTTTAAATGTTTTTTAAAATGAAAGGGGGTGACATCATCCCCCCCTTCACTGTTTTGCCCCGGTTTCCCCAGTTTAGTGTGCCCTTCCCCCCCTCCCCCCCTCTGTCCCCATTTCCCCAAAAACCCCTGTGTTTTTTTCCCTATTCAGTCTTATTTTGTTTTTGAGCCCGTTTTTCATTTCCACATGCCCGCTTTTAGTCTAGACAGCCTTTTATTTAACTCAGACACTGATCATTTTCCTCTCCCAGTTGGGGGTTTATTACAGTTGAATTCAGTTTCTACGAACTCACCAAACAAACATTGAAACTTCCCTGCTATGTTTACAAAGCAGGAGCATTTAGGCACCCAAAGCACAATTCTGCTGTTTTCTTATTGTAGAAACAGCTGCAGTGTTGGTGTGTTTCTTCTGGCTGTGCAGAGTGAGATGTTGCTGGCCCCTTTTTCTGAGTGAGAGAGGCAGGAATGCTTGCTCCCGTGAATACAACCGGGGTCCAGACAGAATGTAAATTAGCCGTCAGCCAATGAAATGCAAGGAAGTGGGATCTGACCGTCACTGGGGAACTGTGTTTACAGAAACAGAAGATAAGGGAGACAGTGAAAACTAGACAGCTTTGCTAATGACATTCAATTGCAAAGTTGTTTGTTTTCACTGTCCCCTTATTCTGAAGACCATTTACGGAAATTATACAACCCCTTTAAGATTATTTTACAGTAAACCTATCTGCAGATGTGCTGCTCATCTGTTGTATGTTAGGAAATAACTATAGTCACAGACTGCAATTTATCCTATGTTTATGTCATATTGTTTCTATGGTCTTAGTGGGTGACCTACCTTTATGTTGTCCCAGTATGACATACTGAAGCTACTGCTACTAGCCAGTGTAATGTATATTTTTCCTTTTTTAACAATTTTAAACTATATTCTGCAAAACAGCTTGAGTCATTCCAGAGGCTAATGAGGATTAGAAATGACAGAGGCCTTCGCTATTCTGTAATCCGAGCACCGTCTCGCAGTGTTTCTTCAGCTGTTTGTGTTGGCTGGGTCCTTTACCCAACATCTGTTTATAGCGTGTCCTACTTTTCCAAAAACTGAACATAATCATATCATCATGTGCAGAACAATATTCAACATCATCCAATGGACAAATATATTCTGCTGCACGCTGATTCACAAACAGCAATCAATGCTTACTCATTACCCATAAACATGCTTTATAGAATTTGCCTAGCTGAATAAAGACGTTTTACATGGGCTTATCACTGCTGTCAAATAGTTTTTACTGGCAAATGTTGAAAAAAATTTTTTTACAGACATATTATGATGCATGACAAAATTTCCATTGGCACTGGACAAAATAGTGAAGGATGACTTCAAGTTCTATCCAAATGTGAAATGAGGAACAACGAAAAGAAGCCTTAAAGTTTGCCAAACTCTGCACCCAATCACTGCTGTCTTTGGTTGTGTCATGAGATCAACATTGACTGTTTCCATCCACTAAAGCAAAGGTGCACAATCTGCCTATGAAGACATATAGCCCACAATTTGGATCTGTGTGGCCTACAATAATCAGGATACACATATGTTTGAAGAGCTGTTTTTTTCTTGCCTGCACTATTACAAATATCAGTGCAGGTCTTGGAACACACATATTGGTTAATAGAGAAGAGTGACTATGTGAGTACAGGGCCAGTTAAGTAGTAATGAGACACTGTTTGGCTGTCCCTGTTATGAGTATTTATGAATTGCACTATTCTACGTAAACTGTTAATAGGGGACACTTAAATGCTGATGTAAGGAAAAAGAGCCATATGTTTAATTTTGGTTTGCTTACACATATTGTGTATGATGTATCATGTTCTAAAGGGCACCAGAAAGCCATTCACCGTGGCTGTGAGGGGAGAAGAGCTATCTCACCTGGACCACGTGCCATGTAGATGGGCTTGTGAAATGACCTGTCAGTCAATTTCCCATGCCACATCATAAAGGGGGAGGTGTAAGGAAAATGAGCCTCTTGGATCGAATTTTAAATTCCGGTTTGCTTAATTTTTTTGTATATAAATATTGAGTGTGATGTATCATGTCTTTTTATGCAAGTTGCATTAATTCTTAAGAGGGGTTATTTAGCCTGCGCAGTCCTAATGTTTCCTTTTGGCAACCATGCCAATTAACACAGACTTGTTAATGAAGTAAAGAAGGATAAACGCAAGCCATACTAACCATTACCAGGAACCTTAGGTAGCTGAGCACATGGAATAGGACAATGGAACAAATTATACATCAAACAAAATTTGGCCATAACCCATGATAACTCATTCATGAGATTATGGCTAATGAACCACCTCTTGTCTCGTACATGAGAGTTTTTGTCTTTAGGGAACCACAGAAATGGAAATCAGCCCAAATTATGAATCTTTCATATTCATATTTGTATTCCTGGGTTGGTAAATTCATGATTGGGAACTTGGCGTTCATGATTTCTAGAATAAGTTATGACAAATGCTGGAATTATGACTTACTTAAGTGTTCCCTGCATGTAATTAGCCTTACCCTGTGACCTAAGAAGAAGGAGGGGCTGATGGGGTTTTGGAATTTCTTTAAAACACCTTAGGGTGTCACAGACCAAGGTTAGAGCCAGGAGTTAGAACCAAGAGTAGATCTGTCCATGTCTTCATCTGCGCTCATCAGCCAGATTTTTAACCAATCTCATAGGAAAAGGTCTGTTTTTCATTTTTGTTAGCCTTTTTGTTTATATAATGTTGTGCACGTTTTTAGGTCTGTTATTTTGTAATTCTTGTAACTAAGCACTGTACCTTTATATTAAAGCTTAAAACTTTAATAGATTTGCCTTGTTGCCCTAACAAACCCCGAATATCTCTGAAGAGTTTAAGTGGCTGTTGGAGTATATGTCCAGTAGCGTATAGAGCTCTTTTCTTTCCTTTCAGCTCTCTTGAAAGTTGGTGGCAGCATGTATGTTGCTGGGGGGTGTGGACTGTGTGGGGGTACATGTAGTGCTCATAGTATAGACTGAGTGAGAGCCAAGTGTGAGCTGTTGTTGCATGACGTTTCTCTGGTCACCACCACGTTATGCAGAAGGAGGTGGGATCTGAGGGTGTTCACCGAGACAGATTATGGCCTTAAGACCCCATTGTGTGTGATTTCCTTTTTCCCTGGCGGACAATTGAGGTTGGCAGTGGGACCCAATTCTCTGTCCTCCTTATTGTGTGCCCCTGTGCCCCTGAGATTCCACCTTGTACCCCTGTTCCACGACAGCTGAAACTATATCATATAGGCACTGTATGGCTGACCCTGTTGTGGTTATTTGTGAATGGCACTATTCTGGGTAAACTGACTGTAAATAGGTGGCATTGAATGGCTGAAATGTTATCAGATAGGCACTCTATGGATGGCAAAGTTCTGGGTTGGCCCTTTGTGACTGAGACTATCATGAAGAGCATCCAAAAAAAAGTTTGTGATGGTCTCCAGCTCCATATGTTTAAAAAGTAATTTATTTAAAAAACATTAAAAAATGATTTCACATGTACAAGAGTGATCGGTCATGGTTATTTTTTAAACATACGGAGTTGGAGACCATCACAAACTTTTGTTGGACGTTGTTAGTTTCAGCCCCGCAATCCTCTGGGCGTCTCCACGCTCTGAACTTGGACTACACCCAGTACCTTCTTTCATTGGGGTCATGATTATCCAAGGAGTGGTGAGTGAAAAACTTTCTTGTTTGATTACTATCATGAAGAGCATGGTATTCAGCATAAATATCTAAGAAGTGAGGGTTGATTCTCTCTGTGATTCCCCAAATATGAGCCTTGGTGTTCCTAATAGTAGGATTGTTCGGCACCCATTCTGGTATCCGGTGCGGTTAAACCTGCAACATACTGAATTATTCTGCCAACTCTAAACGCGTGACATTAATGTCTATGTTTACGAATACCAATAAAAGGCCCCAATGAAACTTACCAGTGTAAGAAATATTAATTATTATTAACAATATTAATATTCAAGAATATTAATAGTTAACAACAACAATATTCCCACCTAGATTCTTAGGGGACGGTCAGCAAAGAAAGAGATATCAACAACACATGTATAAAAAGAGATTATATTTTATCCAGAATGAAATGGGGTACAATGGCGTAAAAATACACTAAAAATAATATACAACAAAATGGTCACAAAAACAATAAGGATTAAATCAGTCACAAGGAAAGAATATCAAACCATAGCATTTCAACAGCTATATAACCACACCCTGTGAAACAACACAACAACAAAAGATAAGCAATACAATACAATAACTCCAGAAACAAAACAACAATACCTAAAATTGGAGAGTTATGCAAAAATATCTACCGGAATCTGAACAAAGTTCCTCCTGGTCTACTACACAAGACCTTCCAATGGACTTCCTTCCTCTCAGGAGCTTGGACCTCAAAAGCCTCAGTCCTCCCCAGCTCCCCAGAGGCCTCCTCAGCTCCTAGCTCTCCCTGTCCTGTCTTGTGTCCTCTCTCCAGGTCTGGCTATATATACCATTTTTGGACTCAAAGGTTTTCATAGACACAAAATAATATCTGTCTTGAGATCTGCTGAATCATGTTTGTCTCCCCCCAAAAGTAAATAAAAATACTCCAGAGACAGACATGCTGACTCTTCTGTATCTGTAGACAATTTTGTAAAATATAACTTGTTTGATAAACTGCCAGTCTATAACTAAATTTGATCAGACCGATCTCTATCTGTTTACACACAAAGAAGTCAGCTATCACATGCCGCTTAGTCTGATAGGTTTCTAATGGATCCTTTTTTTATATGTAGAGAGAAACAAGGCATTTATCTTATACATAGTAATTAGGCACACAGTATTTTCAGTTCAAACAATTGTCCTTTGAGCTAGACTCAATATAACTATACAATACCTATTTAGAAATGCAGATACTCAGATTATAACAATATATGTGTATGCTTGAAGCCTATTCAAACCCAGCAGCCATTTTGGATAACTTTCTACTTACAATTACATATACAGTATCAGTTTAATATACACATATTTCTTCATAAATCACATTTACAGATTATCCACATTTATGCATATCTTACACCAGCTACCATACACCATCAATATGGCTCATAACATATACTGTACTGTCACCACACATCATTTACATGGCTTATCACATGTATCAAAATAAGCCTTACTAGCCATAAGCCATCCCCACAATCTGTATTGTAATGGGCGATTCAGTCACATTACTGTTCAGCAGATGCTATTTGGAGGTGGTTATGACCTTTTGTGGCATTTTCCTGGTCTTTATTTTCTTCTGTTTTTATTTGTGTCGTGCTTGTAAATTTGCTGACAAAGTTAACCCTTTCTGGTATATTTTGCCTCTTCTAAATCCCTTGATAAGATCCTTGAAGAAATTGACAGGGTGAATGGAAAGTATGGAAACATGTTGGGAAAGTAGAATAAGGTTAATTAGGGTTACATAACAGAGTGAGGTTGCCCTTATTGGGGTGTTTTTCCTGTGGTTAGGCTATTTAGATTGAGTTCAGACCCTTACTGTCATCTAAGGCCAGTTAGCTCCCCACACACTTTTTCTGGATCTCCTACTATCTTTTGGACGTTGGCCCTCCTTACCCATTGTGGTTTTATGCCTTACAGCTTATAACTATTGCTATATCTATTTTGTTTTGCATGCTGTCTTTTAAGGTACTTAATAAAAGTTAATTTTTATTTTATTTGACACTCCTACTGTATACATTTCTGACTGCAAAATATTGTTGGGATAGAGGCCCCTGGTCTGCTATGGCACTCCAAAACTTAAACTATAAGACCAAAAAAGACAGATCAAAGCCAATCAATACGCGATACTATCTTTACCAACTCTTCAAACTTTCTTCAATCTGCATTTTGTTGTCATTGTTTTTTCTAACATGGCTAATTAAATTCCTTATAGTAACAAAATGTGCATGAGCTCATCACACAAATTCATAATACATGGCCAGTTAAAAGATAGGGAGGAGTGTTATCAATCAGCTATGTCATATATCTGCAATGCTGTATGCTCTGTCAGTGGAGCTTTTGGCAGTTTGCACAGAGATCACCAAATAGAAGGTTGGCACAGATATGAACTAGAAGAGCATGAGGGTTTGTATGCAAAAGACAAGATATTATATTTATGATCCTGGCTCTTCATTACAAAGAGCATTATGCTTAATAATCGAACATTTTCAGGCTTCTATAGCAAATGGAATAAGCCCTTCATTATGCCCCTGGATTGCTTTCCCCGAAAACTCATCTCAACTTTAGGATGCATATGTCCAACTGTTCAATGTAATTTGTGCACAACTTGCTGATCTCTAACAAGGAGCTTAAAGGGGTTGCTCACTACAAAGATCAGCTTTCGACATGTTGGGAACACTAAATGAAGATGTTTTCCAAATATATTGCGTTGTTCATTGTTGTTCATTGTTCAGTGATTTTCTCACCTTTCTGGCTCTCTCTGGTTCCTAATTATATATAGAAACAAATGACACCAGCGCGAACTCTTCTATATGTCTCCCAACTAAATGTAGCAACTTTCCAGAAAATAAAATAGCTCAACAATCACTGTTGATTGAAGCAATGGTGAACACCTGATCCAGTGTTTAGTCCACAATCAGCTCTTCTACCCTAATCAACTCCGTATCTCACAACTAAAGGTCATTATAAAATACACATAAAAGCACCAAAAATTACAAGAACTCTTGCAACATACCTAAAAGCTCTTTCCATAAAATGCATCCGATCGTATTATATCCACAGCGATCCACTTTACTGACAAAGTAAGGAATGGAACGTTCGTGTTCAACTTAACCAAGCGCGCCGGCCGGCAGCGCTTAGATAGCCCAGGTTCAAATTAACCAAGCGCTCCGGCCGGCAGCGCTTAGATATCCCATGTTCAAATTAACCAAGCGCTCCGGCCGGCAGCGCTTAGATATCCCGTGTTCAAATTAACCAAGCGCTCCGGCCGGCAGCGCTTGGTTAATTTGAACACGAACGTTCCATTCCTTACTTTGTCAGTAAAGTGGATCGCTGTGGATATAATACGATCGGATGCATTTTATGGAAAGAGCTTTTAGGTACGTTGCAAGAGTTCTTGTAATTTTTGGTGCTTTTATGTGTATTTTATAATGACCTTTAGTTGTGAGATACGGAGTTGATTAGGGTAGAAGAGCTGATTGTGGACTAACCACTGGATCAGGTGTTCACCATTGCTTCAATCAACAGTGATTGTTGAGCTATTTTATTTTCTGGAAAGTTGCTACATTTAGTTGGGAGACATATAGAAGAGTTAGCGCTGGTGTCATTTGTTTCTATATATAATTGGTAATTTAAGTTTGGGAAATAGGCAGAGTAATCCCTTGACATTTTTTCAGCAGCTCTCTCTTATATTGGCGCTTGTGCTTTATACTTTTTACTAATTGATCTCTCTGGTTCCTCAAGTGACCGACCTGTGTACATCTCCCCCCTGCTGTTTGTTCTATCTGATAGCAGGGAGTGACATCATCACACAGGTCGAGGCCAGCACAGAACTTCGGACACTGAGAGCTTGTTTGTTATCTGATCTTTCAGACAAAATAAAGTAATTATTGCTGCTTACATAAATCTCAGGCTGTCAGGACCAGGGATGCTTCTGAGTTAATCTAATTAGCAGAAGTCTGAATACACAGAGCTCATATACTAATTACAGACAGCATGACCAGAAAGTGACAAAGCAAAGCAGCATTATTTCATTCATGCATCCTATGAAACTTTGAGATGAGACAACCCCTTTAAGGGAAACATTTCCAATAGGTGTGTGATCCCTGAATCGCTCAATAAACATAGGGGATCAGTTTGAATTGTGATTTAAATAGTCCTCCTCATCATGCTGTTCACGTTTTGACATCATGAGACCGAGACAACATCTTACAATTGATCAACGGTACCTCGCCATTGTGAGGCTTCAAGCAGAATGCTCTCAGATGGAAGTGGCCACTGAGCTTAGAGTGTTACATAGTGTCAATAGCAGGTTGCAGCAGTGATACAGAGAGACTGGAAGAGTCACAGAAAGGCAAAGAAGTGAACGTCCTTTGGCTAAATCACACACTGAGGACTGCTTCATTGTAAACAATGCCCTACAGAACCGGATGATGAATGCCACACAACTCCAGGCACGTTTAAGGGAGGTGAGAGCCAACCATGTAACCATTTACACCAGCATGGTCTGTTTACTAGATGACCAGCAGGAGTACCAGACCACACCTCGAGGCATAGGCATCTTCGCTGGACGAGGGACTAGTGTTCCCCAGGGCTGTTCAGTGATGAAAGTCGATTCATGCTGAGCAAGAATGATGGCCCCCAACAATGCTGGAGACATCAAGGAGAGAGTTATGCATCAGCCAGGACAGGTACCCTTGCCGGTCGTCTAGTATGCAGACCAAGCTGATGTAAACGGTTATGAATGGTCTGACATGACACTTGGTTGCCTCTCACTTCCCTCAAATGTGCCTGCTGGTGTGTGGCATTCATCATCCGGTTCTGCAGGGCATTCTCTACAACGAAGCGGTCATCAGTGTGTGATGTAACCAAAGGATGACCATGTCTCTCTCTATCTTTGTTGTAACCTGCCGATGACAATAAAACATCCTCCTGGGCCAGGTTACCTTTTTTGCGCAAAATATATTTTATTGGTCTCTAATCTGCCTACCTCTGTTCCAATTTCAAAAAGTTTCTGCTCAAGTCTGGGCAAAGGTTGTATACCTCTATTAAAACTCCCTCAGGCATATACTCCACTGTGATATAATCCGCTAAGTTTCTAAGGATTTCCGACCCTGTAGTGTGGCTCACACATGGCATGTAATATTTGGGTCAAATTTTTGCTCCCATGAAATAAGGGTTCATCTTTCCTAATAAAATGTTACTTTACTACATCCAATTGCTTATCAATCCTTATATGCTTCATAGGCATTAAACTGTCCTGATTTTTTTTCCAACCTCGCTTATGAACAAACAGTCAAAGGGTTAGTATTTCTAAGATATCATCTGTCTTTTTGCCAAGGCAGAGTAATTATCCATAGTAAGAGGGGTGTGGTTATCTCCCGGAACGTCGCATGCACCTCTGCAGCCAGCCGCCTGTCTCATCACCGCTCTCACTAGCATGTTACAATGCTGAAAGGTCGTAAGTTTGTAACTGGACAGTAGATATTCCACATCGGCTAACAACCCAAAGGACTATGCTACAATTGCAAGTATAACTACTATATTGATTTGTTGGATTCAACATTGTGTAATCAATGTGTTATAATTTTGCAATTAATGCTTTCATGTCTGCAACGGCATAATTATCCATAGTAAACTTACAGAGGTGTTACCATCTCAGACAATTATGGTATATCCCACTTCTAGGACCTGTACCTCTGGGTCCCCTTGCCTTCAAATCTTGTTTGTGCTGAAGATAACAGATAGATGGCAATGCATGTGCAACTGTTTTGGTTCACTTTTATGGGAGTTCCAAACACACAGCAGGAGGCGGGAACCCCATTTATCAGGCTTTTATGGTATAGTGGAAATTATGGTTGGCAAAGTCCCAAAAGGGGATTGGGAGGATATTTTCTCAGTCCCAAAGATGGTCTCCTCTAGATATCCTGGGAGAGCTACCTCATACAGCAGGCCTACTTGACTATGGCAATAGTAGCTAGATACTGCCCAGAGCCGATTGATATTTGCCCTAACTGCAAGCTGGATCCTTCCCCCATGCGGCAGTGTCTGTATAACTAAGGCTAATAGGGGCAAGTGATTAGATTTTAAATTATATATAGGTATTTTTGATCCCTGCTAGGATTTATAGATATAACACAATACTACTTGTCTCAGTGTCAGTCACCCCTTAAAAGGGTTGTCTCACTTCAAGGATTGCTTTATATGTTAAAGATCTTGCAAAAACAAGTCACTTTGTAATATGTGTCCATTAACAGTGTCCTACCTATTCCTAGATATTTTCCCCCTTTGTATGGGCTGCTTTCAGTTTCCTGGATCGCAATAGCTACAGCCCTGTTTGATCTCCCCGGGATTGTCTCCAAACGCTGGGTTGCTATAGCTACAGACCTGGCTTCTTTTGCAGCCTATTTAAAAAGGAAACCCCCCCCTGAATTACGTAAAAACCAAAAAACAGGAGAAAAGTAAAGGGAACAGTAGAAAGAAAACCCCTTTTAAACCCTACTCCAAACCTGGAAATTTTTTTTTCCCAAATAAAAGGGATGAATTGTTTGTTCCTTCTCTTGCAGAATGGATGGGAAATATAAATGGATCTCTACCCTACAACAAAGTTACTTACACCATTAAAACCTGGATAAATTCTATGCCATATGGTCCCTATGGATCCAGTACCCTTGTACAAACACGACTTAACTTCTACTCTGCCTTCAATACTTCATGGACTCCTGACAAAGTTGTTGCCCATATCATGAAGGTCCACGGGTTAAATTTCAATAAAAAACCTCTATCAAAGTGTGTTGGGGGCCGATTTTGGTAATGCAAGAGCAAGATGAACACGAGTCTTTTTAGTTTAATTTATAATTGTTATATATTTCTTTTCGGGGGTTTTCTTCTTAACAGATATTTGTCACAGATGAGTTTGGTCTTTTTTTTGAGCATTTGTTCATCTTCCTAGATTCAAGAGGAATTACTAAGTTCTGTGTTTTTCAAATTTGGGAAAACCTGAAACGGGTTTTACAACATGCAATTATCGCTGTGTTGTAACTTGTCAACCCTTTGTTTTTCCCTTTTTGGGCTGCTTTATTCAAAAAAAACTATGTTTCAAAAGTTAAAAACGAAAAGGGAGGAGAAAAGTCACTCTCCATAAAGATGATTTATATGCACTTCGGAGTCTGTTGATATCTTTGGCACTATAACGGTTGCCTTTAGTGTTTTCTGCAAAGCTTTTTGGTCCATCTAGGAGAAAAAAAATCAATAAAAATATGAAAAAAAATGGGGGGATCCCCTTCTATTTTTTTAAGGGTTCCAGTTTTTTTAAACCCAAAAATTCCTAAAAACGGTGTATAAAAAATCAAGCAAGTAGGGGTTTTGGAACTAACAAACCCACAGTCATTGTTATAGAGTGCAACATTGGCCTCAAGTCAGTTTTTTTAAAGGGTTGGGTTGCCCTATTTTTTCCGTTGAACTGAAAAAGTGTTTTCCAAGCTGCAGGTTTGTTCGATTAATTTCAGTTTGGGCTTTTTAGAAAATCCGGGGGTTGTGTGTGTGTGTGTGTGTGTGTGTGCGCATGTATTAGGTATGTATGTATGGGGTATGTATTTAAAATTTTATTTTATGTATATAAAAAATTATATATATATATATATATAATATTTTTAATATATTTTATATATTTTAAATATTTTAGGGGGGAGGGGCCTTGGGGGCCCCCCACCCCCCGGGGGGGGTTTGCCATTTAGGGGCGTACCCCCGAAAAACCTGTTTGCAGACGGGCCACCGAAAACCTGGTTTCGGGGGGGGAAGGGAAAACCTTTTAGGTCATCCCCCAAAGGTTATGACCATGTAGCTTTTGGCTGTAGGGCAGCTAGTGAGGGGTTTGGCCTTTCCTGGGACGTCATAGTGTTGGGTGGGAGGCCTTTCCCCAAACGTTCCAGGACGGGTTTTTGGCGGGTTGTTTGGAGCCCTAAAAAAAAGCCGGGTAGCCAGGTATTCGGGGTTTTGGGGGGGTTGGTACCGGTGTGGAGCGCAGCAGAGCTGGAGACAGAGGCTCGGGCCCCCCATGGGGCTTGGAGAAGCCAGACCAAGGGGGAGTAAGGTTTTTAAATTAGTGCCGGCGATAGGCGGGGGCCAAATTGTGAGAGGGTCTTTTTACTTTTGGTGTATTTTAGGGGCCAGACAGCTGGGGGTTTTTTTGTTTTTTTTCGTTTGTTTTGAAATGCGTGCGAAAAACCTTCCCCGGAAAAAAAACAGGAGGGGGCAAAAAAAAGAACCTTTGTCGGGGTGGGGGGCCAAAATTTTTGGAGTGCCATCCGTTTAAGAAAATTGGCAATCCCGGAGCTAAATCACCCCCTGAGCCGGTCCAAGATGGTGGCTGAAAGTGAGTGAGTCGTCACTATACATACATACATACATACATACATACATACATACACACACACCCATTTTAGGCATAAAGTTTTAAAAAGATGGTGCTTTATGGGGGTAAAAACGGGGTTTAGGTGCTAGGTGGAATTTCAAATTTTTTGAAACCCCCAGTGGCTGTGCTACTTGTGATAGGATGCAAAAAAAGGGTTTAAAATAAAAAGAAACGCAAAATAAAAAAAATTTTTGCCCTTTTTTCTTCAGGGGGAAATGCGGGGTGCAGTAAAAACGGGCAAAATCCGGTCTAGAAAAAAACAAAAACAAAATATGCTTGTGCTTTCAAACTAAAGAGAAAAAAGTCCCCACACTAACACACATAAATTACATAAATTCCAACTGATTTCACTTCCTCTACAACACCATCTCTGACCTTTCTGGCGAAATCTCTATGATCCTGCGAAAAAAACCCTGGGTTTCCCCAAAACAAAATTTTTTAATCATTTTTTTTAAAAAAAAGGGAATTTTGGATGTGCATATCTTACTATGCATTAGCTGCTGTTAGTATGTAGACTTGTAAAAATTTTTCTTTATTTTTTCTAAAATAGGAGATCATTACAGAAGTATTAGAGGAACTGTGATAATATCAGTTCTACCAGTTATATTTTTACTGTTGCCTATAAAAGGACTTAAAGGGCCTCATGTATGAAAATTGTCAAGGTCTAAGACTTTCTTTGTTGCCAATAGAAAACCAATAAAGAGCCCCCATTTTATTTCTTTATAGTGCTCTGAAAAAAAAAAGGGTGGAGCTTGTTTTTTTTTCTAGGGGAAACAAAGAAAGCCCCAAGACCTCGACATTTTTCATACATGTCCCCCTAAAATTTTATTTATCTATAACATAAAAACCAAAAAACAAGATGTCAAAAAAAAAAAAATCAGTGACATATGGGGCATTCTGAAGATTTAAAAAAAAAAAACTGTCTGGTAGTTTATGCTGCCCTATCTGAGAGCAAGATGGGACAGAAGGAATAAGCGGGGGCTTATATGTTTTGGGGGCAGAAAATTTTGAGTAAAATTTGAAACGTAAAACCGGGACAGGATTCCTAAAAGAGAAAGTGCAACTCCTGCTGATCCCAACCCACATACAGTGCTTGACAGGTTGCTATGTTCACACATTGTTAAACGGAAAGCTATCAATTAGTGTATGTGGGCAGGGTCAGCAAGACTTTCACTGTCTCTTAAGGATTCCCTATCATTTTTTAAACCCTTTTTTTTAAAAAAAAACCCGAAACCAAATAAATTTAACCTTTTGGTTTTAAAAGGCTCAGCATAGGTAGAGCTCTAGATAGTTTTGGAAAAAACCACCTGACGGGTTTCCCCTTTTTAAAAATTTTTCAGACAAAAATCCCAAAAACTTTGTTCGTTTTTTAGGAACACCTAGGTTTTTAGCAAGCCCCATTACCCTATGAACTTGCATTATACTGTAACTCATTGCAGATTTTCCCCCCAAAAAAATCTGACCATGGTCTTAGGGATTTGGTTTCAATTTTTAAAAGGCTTTTTTCAAATGGAACTTCCACATATTTTCCCGTTCGGGGGCTGAAGGGGAAATGAAAAGGGTCCTACAATATTTTACACATTATTAGTATTTTTTTTCCCCAAAATTTAAAAACCCAAAAAATCACTGATCGGGGAAAATTCACTGGGGGTTTTTTAAGAAAAATCTTGTGTATGACGAATGTAATGTTATTGGGCTGGGCAGTTTTTGGGAATTTTGGTGGTTCTATCCTGACTTCATAGAACCTAGACTTTTTTAGGGTTGAAAGGTTGGTTGAATAGTGAAAAACACATTGACATTGTTCACAGGATCTAAAGTGGACGCACAGAAGGTTAAAAGACTTCTGAGGACACTGGTGAATGTGCCAAACCAATTGTTTTTTTTATTTTCCGGGGAACATACTACCAAGCAGCTGTTACACACTTTTCTACAAAATATATAGCTTTACGGGGTCTAACCCCTGGAGTAGAGGCCTTGCCTTATGAAGCAGTAGCAGAGTGCTAGGTATACTGCATTGTGAAGCTAGAGAAGGCAAATTTACACATACCTTTTTATGATTTTTTTAAATGCATTTGGAGGGACTTTCGTTTTGGGGCCCCGCCGTTTTGGATTTTTCCCAAAAGAAAATTTTGACAAATAAAATCTGCAGCGAATTTGCCGTAACTGGGAACCCAAAGCCCCTACAATCAATGCCCAATTTTTTTTATGGATTTTCATGGGGTTTTTCAGGGTTTTTTTTTTATTTTTTTTTAAAGGGAAAATTTTACACTAAAAAACCCACAAATAAAACTTTCCTTTGGACTTTAAAGGGGTTATCTCGCTACAAGGATTGCTTTTTATGAAAGATCTTACAAAAACAAGTCACTTTGCAAAAAAAAATTTCCCTTAGCAGGGGGGGGGTTTCCCAAACCAAAATTTTAATTATCCCCTTTTTGCATAGGGGAGCATCAGCTCTCAGGGTTTGTAAAAGCAACAGACCTGTTTGATCTCTCCTGATAGGGTTTCCAGCACTGGTTGTATACTGCAGCCTTTGAAAAAGCCCGTAAACACGCCCCAATTCAAAATGAAAAAAGGACTGAGGGGGGATGAAAAAAAATGTGGTTTGGGCAAACCCCCTTTTAAAGCAGAATTAAACCCTTTTTTTTATTGAAGCAGTTTTTCCGGGTTTTTTTATTATCTTATTTGGATACTGCTGCCCTATTAAAATTAAAAAAAAATGTAAAAAATAAAAAACTCTCCTCTCACTTTGGATCCAGCGCTGAATCGTCCTTGCTTCTGAAGGTGATGTCACCACTGCAGGCTCTGATTGTTCAAGTGCCAAAGGGCTGCCATCACATAATGTCTGAATGGCATGCAGCCAAAGGCACGGACCCCCGCAGATTTAACACCGCAGGATTTGAGGACAGTGGAGCGCTGGATCAGAGGGGGGAGGGGGAAACAGAATTTAATGAAATAAAAAAAAAAACCCAAAAGTCTCTCTAAAAACCAAAGTAAAAATCTTTCTATAAATCCACAACAAGATTCACAAAAATTTTTGCTGGGAAATTTTTTTCCCGATTAAACAGCAAAATGCTGCAGATTTTATTCTGAGGATTTTCTGCAGAAAAATCCCCAGTGGAAATTTCCCCATAAGGGTGTTTTAGGGTGTGTCTACGTGGCCAAGGATTTTTAAAATTTTGGGTTTTAAAAACTTTTCAAAAACCAACTGTAAAACCATCCCTATTGCCCCTTTAAAAGAAAACCCCCAAAATTTTAGTCGACACGACTAGGATTTTCCTGAGGTTGGGGGTTTTAAAAAACCCCCTGTTTCTTCAAAAAAACCCAAGAAAAATGTTTAATAATGTAAAATGTATTTTACATTGAAATCAAGTAATCAACTTAAACATTGTAAAATACATTTTTGGGGGCCCAATTTTAAAGGGGGGAAAACGTAACCCAAAAAAGGGATTTAACCCAAAAGGTGAATTTTTACCTTAAAAATGACTTTTAATAAATAGGGGTGAAAAAGAAATTTTTAAACAGAGAATTGGGGAAATGGCTGAACCCCAAAAATTTTTTATATTTTAAATGCATACAAAAGTTTTTTTTTTAAATTTCCCCATTTTCACCTACAAACCGTACTCCATTGCTTTTAACTTAAAAAAATTTTTAACCCTTTTTAAAAAATCATCTAAGCTCAGGTATTATCAAACATTGATTTGATTATAAACCCCCTCAGTCGAAAGGGGGGGATGAATGGTTTATAGGGGAATTTTCCTATTGAAACAACCCATTTCAAACCCCACCCTTGGTAAAAAAAAAAAAAGCCCTTTTAAAGGCACACAGTTGTACTGCCCTGGGAAAGGAAACGATTAAAAAAAAAAATTAAAAAAAAAAAAATTTATATATATTTTATAATTTAAAATTTTAAAAACACCCCCCTTTTGCCATTTTATAAATCAAAAAAATTTTCACAAAAATTTGGGATCTTACCAAATTCCCCAAAAAATCCAATCTTTTTAAAATATAACTTTAAATTTTTTTTTGTTGTGTTTTCCCCTTCCCTCTTGATCATCATGTTGACCCCGGGGAGGGCAGTGTTTTAGCCAGCAGGGAAGGCACAGGGAAGGGTTAACGTGGATTCAGCACTTACATTACCCTGTCTGGCTGGCTTTAAAAACCAGCCTCTGCTTCCAGAAAAGTGCCGAGTTTCTGTTGGGGCACCCCCCTGGAAAATTCCTAACCCCTGTTTTTCTGGCCCTTGTATTTCCCACACTTTGGGTTTCCCTCCTTCCTTTTAATTCCCCCTGTTTTCTTTTTGGGGGGGGGGGGGGTTTTTTTTGGTCCCAGCCCGTTTTTTCTTTTGGGGGTTCCCCCTGGTCCAAGACGCATTTCTTTTGGGTTTTTCCTCCCCGGTCCGAGCCTGCGGTTCTTCAGTTGTTCCTCCTGTTCCAAACCTGCAGTTCTTTGGTTGTTACTCGTGATCCAAACGCGCGGTTCTTCTGTTGTTCGTCCTGGTCCAAGCCTGCGGTTTTTTCGGGGGGGTTCCTTTTGGTCCAAGCGTGCGGTTCTTCGGTTCTTCACCCTGGTTCAAGCGTGCGGTTCTTCGGTTGTTCCTCCTGGTCCAAACCTTTTCGGTTTTCCGGGTTGTTCCTCCTGGGGCCAAGCCTGCAGTTCTTTAGTTTTTTCCCCCCCCGGTCCCAAAACCGCAGTTCCCCTTTATTTTTCCCCCGGGCCCAAACCTGCGGTTTTTTCGGTTTTTTCCCCCCGGTCCAAGCCCGCTGTTCTTCGGTTGTTACTCCTGTTCCAAGCGCGCGGTTCTTCGGTTGTTCCCCCTGGTCCAAGCCTGCAGTTCTTCGTTGTTCCTCCCGGGCCCGCCTGGGTTCTTTTGGGTTTTTCCCCCCGGTCCAAAGGGCCCGCATTCTTCGGTTGCTTTCCCTTTGGTCCCCAAACGTGTTTTTTCGTCGGTTGGGTTTCCCTTTGGGGCCAAGCGTGCTTTTCTTCGGTTGTTCCTCCTGGTCCAAGCCTGCTCACCAGTTTGTTTTGAACTTTTTGTCCCTCAGGGCCCCTAGGATCCACTCCTTTGTTTACGTTTTCATGGGCTGTTTGCATTTTTGTTTGTTTTTGCATACATCTTGCAATTGAGCCCTTTTTAAATTTTTAAAAAAATCCCAAATTCCCGAGAATACCACAAAAGAAAAAAAAAATTTTAAAAAGCCAAAAAAAATGTTTTTTTTTTTTGGGATTTCATTAAACCCCAAAACTATTTTAATAAAAGGTTTATACAAAAACTTTGGGGTTCATGTAAGAAAAAATGGGCTTGGTCAAACTTTTTTTGTTTGCCCATAGCAACCAATCCCGAGCGCCCCTTTTTTTTCATTAGAGCTTGAAAAAAAAAGAAAATGGGGCTTGATTGGGGGGTTTCTATGGGAAAGAAGAAATTTTTAGACCAAAAAACGTTTTTTATAATTTTTCCCCTAAATTTCCAGGGGAAGAAAAAAAAAAGAAAAAACCCAAAAAAAGCCGGACCCGAAAGGGTTTTAAATTTGTTTTCATATTTAAGAAACTATCGTTTTTTTTTCCCTTTTTACCCGTACAGTAATTAAGGGGAAAAAGTAATTGAGATTTACCATAAACAAAAATAAATAAACCGATATTTGTAGCACATTTTGTTTCACTAATAACTGACCGCTAACATTTGGCTACAGGGTTTTTTTTTCAAAAAAAAAAAAAGAAAAACATAAGCATAAACACTATTTTTTCTGAAAAAAAGGAACCATTGTAAATCAACAATTTACTTTGAACTTGTATAAATCAATAGCACAAGTGCATACAAGAGACTTTATAACATGCCCTTTCTCCACGTCTGAGCCACTACTTCCTTAATCCTCCACCTCCAGCAGTGATCACTTTTATAGTCACTCCAGAATCTATCTTGAGAGACCAGATGGATTATCAGCTCAAACATCATATAATGGCTAAAGATAGTGTTACTCCCCATGTACATTGTCATTCAGTGGGGTCTTCTGTAAACTTCTGAAACAATGTATAGTAGTACTTCGAGTTACAATGGTCTCAGGTTACAATATTTTCAGCGTACAATGGTCTTTCCCGGGAAAATTGTATCTGGAAACCACAAACTATAGAATGTCAGAGACATTGCTGATCTCAGGCACATGTGATTGACTGGAAGATCCAGACGATGATCATGAACATTTTACTTGTAAAACATCTGAATTGATGAAGTGCATGCAGGAATTGGCGGCCTAGTAGCGCCTCTCCACAGTGCAGTGCAGTACTACATGTAATTTTTTAAGGACTTGCTTCATTGTAAATTTGTTCTCTGCTTAATTTTCTTTACTTTTATTATGCATTATGTTGGGTGACATTTTGGTCTTCAGAACCAATTACCAGTTTTTTCATTATGGCTTTAACATACAATGGTTTTCCTGAGCCAATTAGTATTGTATGTTTTAAGGACCACTGTAGTAGTGGTAATCTACTAGGGTATGTTCACAGGGGGTAATTTTGGCGAGCATTTCGATTCGTATTTGCGCTCTAATACAGGCGAGATCCCGCCCCGAAATGACGGTAACCCATAGTTCTCCATATTTTCTCATAGATCTCTTTATTGTAGTGCGAGCTCCCGAAACACACAATGTACGGCAGCATGTACTGTATGACCCGCAATAACATCATGGAACATACTCTTTCACAATAGGAGCAATAGCAACGAAATGTATTTTACTACTAAGACAAAGTGGCCTGAACTAATTTTTTTAATGTGATTTAAAATTCATAAATAGTTTTTTTTTCCCTATTTTATTTTGATTTAGTTTAACAAACTAGTTATCCTGCTTACCTCAGTTTCCCCCCTTTAAATATTAAGAGAAAATTAAAATATGATGGCGAACATCTGCGTCCTCAGGAAGGTGTGCATAAAAAACTACAGTCATTTTCTTTCCCACAAAATACTGATTCCATCATCTGAATACCCATTGCCATTCTTTTGAAATAATGAAACAACAAGCCCATCTTCAAAAATTGTAAGATCCGTCATAAAGCTTACCATTCCTCCCGTACATTCCCGGCAGTCTTGCAGACATGACAAATTCTCCCATGTACTATAAGCTTTCAGACCCGCTACAAGTGCTTGCAAAGGACGATTATTAACCAGGTCTCGATTGTGGTAAACATCCTCGTCCAGCATTTCCCCAGAATATCTATAAACAAATCACATAATTGATAAATCTACGTCTGTTTGTAGTTAAAACAGTCATTTTCTCCAATGCTGCTGTTTCCCTTTGCTATGACTATAACAAAGTGGGGAAGACTTCTTAGGTTTTGAGAAAAGTTCAAGAATTAGGGTTGGGATTCCTTCAAATGAAGTAAAATAAGAAGTGAAAAGTGGGTACAAAGGCTTCCACTAGTATTTTAAAGGCCCTTTTCTTTCCAAGCTTTATAAAACAAGGGCCCCGTTGTGTCTTTACGAAATAGGGGTGCAGAGAAAACCTAACTGTTTCTCATGTTACTGTGAAGTATTAACAAGCACCTACTCTTAAAGGGATTTTTTACTACAATGAATTTGCTTTAAAATGTCGCAGGTAATTAAAGACTTTTTCAATTAATTTTCTTACTGATTTTTCTTTGGTCACAAGATAAAAAAGATTTTATCCTCCTACAGCACCAGGGTTTTTCTGGTTACAAACCCTTTCTCCCCGCGTTCTCTTATCTTCAAATTTCTCCGTCAGTCACTCCATCTATGATGAGTCACCTTCTGCAGGTCTTATCTCTAATATTTTTAAAAACTTTTCATTTACCAAAAAATACCCCTTTTGAGCACTGCAGTGAGACCACTTTTTAAAACCTGCACTAAAATGTGTAAAGGAAAGTTAGATGTGTCAAACCCTGCTTTAGACTGCTCCCGTTTAGAGCGCTGTGGTGAAAAAAAAAACCCTTTAAAAAAAAAAATGTTAACAAACGTGTTTAATTTTTACCTTTATTCCATCTTTCTTACCCATGTTGGTTTTTTTTTTGGGTAAAAAGTTGGGGCATCACTAAAGGTAAAAGTGGACCAGCTCCCAAAGTAAGTTGAGAAAAACTGAATAAGCATTTGCATAAGATAAAGCAGAAAGTTGTAACCCCTTTAAAAAATTTTATGCAATTTTCAATAAAGGGGGTTTAAAACACATCGCTTTTTTGATAAAAGGGGAAGTTTAATCTCCGAAAACGTTAAAGCGTTTTTTTAAAAAAAAGGATTGAAAAAAATCCTTTTTTATCAATGATGTCTTTTTGGGGCACTTTATATTATTTTTTGAATGGGGTGGGCTATAAGACTAACTTTTAAAATGAAAAATAAATATTTTAAAAAAAAGGGAGGTTTTTGTTCGACCCGTTTTACACGTGGAATTATTTACTTTTTAGTCAAAAGTTAGACAGCTAAATTTTGACGGAAGTCTAATGATGCACCCGATTGGGTATGCTATTGATAAATTTGGGGTGTTTTAGAATTATCAACTTTTTAGACCCAATTTTTTTTTTTCTTTTATGCCAGAATTTTGGGCAGCATGTTTTTTGGGCATGCCCCCCTATTCCCCAAGGCCCCAAAACTTTCAGAAGTGCAAAAAGGGTTTAGGCCCCTTATGAATGTTCAGGGACTGCGCAAGAAAGGCCCCCTTTTTGGTGATTGGGGCAAACATTAGTAAATGAGGGGCAGTGTTTTAAGTCTAGATGATTTATAGAGGATTTTTACAAAAAATACTT